>JACVVK020000023.1:2540000-2685000 GCA_018292915.2 Batillaria attramentaria
TACCCGGAGAAAAAATCCCGATGAGCAGCCCGGTTGCCAGGAAAAACCGGTACATGTATCACATATCACAAGCTCGACCTGGGCTCGAACCCACGCTTCATTGCCATGACACCGGTAACGGCCGTTGAGTAGCGCAACGGCAAAGGCCGACGCGCTACCTATTAGACCACCGCTCAGTTTGCCCTGTCTGCTTCGGGGTAACTGGCCCATCGAATTTAGATAATCGAGATGAGGATGGTGGTATGATGATGCTGTGGAGGTTCTTGTGGTTTGGGACTGCGGGACAGGGTCGCATTCCTCGCTTACATTGGGCCCATAGCACAGAAAGCCTTTTTTTCTCAAATCATTTTTTAGTGATCATTATTTGCTGTTAACATTACTGTTATTATCGTTAGACGTATGGCGAAGACCCGGGTCGGTCGAGTGTTAGAGCATTGGAGTTTGAATGCTCGGGTCGAGAGTTCAATTCCCTGCTGCTCTTTTTTCGTTGCCCCGTCTTTGATCTCACGCATGTGTGGCGGGCAAGGACGTTAAACCCTTCAACTCCCACCCACCCACCCACCCGATATGGCTGCATTTTGCTTATTTTGTGGATGGATACTTTTTTATGTTGGTTATGGTTATTGCCCTTGGGCTATTGCACTGGCAAAGTCATTGATACGCATGTGTGTGTGTGTGTGTGTGTGTGTGTGTGTGTCTGTGTTTGTGTGTGTGTCTGTGTTTGTGTGTGTGTGTTCCTTTTGTTGGTAAATGTTGAGTGAGCAGATGCTTTATTTGTTTAAGGACGTTTTGTTGTCTGTGTTCGCGAGTTCGTGTACATTAAGACATTCGTTTGCTTCTGGAAGAAAAAAATCCAGTCAGGACGTGACTGTTTTCTGTTTCTTTTCTTATACTTATATTTTACGTTCAATGTTTTGTGTCTGTCACACACACACGCGCGCGCACACACACACACACACCACCACCACCACCACCAACAACCACGTGTACACACACACACACACACACACACACACACACACACACCACCACCACCACCAACAACCACGTGTACACACACACACACACACACACACACACACACACACCACCACCACCACCAACAACCACGTGTACACACACACCACACACACACACACACACACACACCACCACCACCAACAACCACGTGTACACACACACACACACACACACAACAGCAACAACAAAACACACACACACATCAACAACAACCACAACAGCAACACACACACACACACACACACACACACACACACACACACACACACACACACACACAAACTATAACAACACACACGTGTACACGCACGCACACACACACACACACACACACACACACACACACACACACAATGAAAGCAGAGAACTGTTTATGTGAACACAGACGAGAAAATACCACAGTTGTATTTGCCTGCGCTATTATGCAGTTTACAATCAGCTCAAAGGTGGCCGCCTACACCATGTCGTATAGTGAAAACAACGCTAAAAAAAACGAAGCACAAAAAAAGCAAGCGCACTTATTCCGTGATCTTTGGATATTGTTTTCGTCAGGAACTTGCAAACCAAAGTTTTGTACGAAACGACAGGACAGGGCAATTCTAAAATTTTGCTCCTTGAGACTTCGTGGCGTTTGATCGTCTGCTTAAGGTTGCTCGTCCCTTTGACAACCTTTGAGTAGATTTTGACAAGAGTAGGTGCAAAAAGTAGTATAGGCATGTGAAAGCACTACGTACTAAGCCTCATCTACGGGGAAAAGCTTTGTTCCAAATAAAAAGAAAAAGAAAAAAAAATCGCTTCATCAAAACTGCAAACATTCTTGATTTGTTAAAAATCAAACTTTCTAACATTACCTTACAGAATTACACTCAAAGGCTTTCTTTGAACTGAGCCATAGGGAATACGAGACAAAGTAAGGTGACGTAATTTGGCATGTCGTCATCCCTTGTCATTGCTGAACTTTGGTCAATGGTGTCGTTAGTTTTGTTCTGCTATTCTGTACTATCAATGGCGTTGGTTGCTCTCAATGAACTGGAGACAGTCTCTACTGTCACTGGTTGCTCTCAATGCCAGTTCGCTGTGCGGCTTGTCGTAAAATGCAAACGTACGGTCGGAAAATTTGCTTTAGATGGCAAGACAACTCCAATCTTTCAGTTTACGATTGTTATCCAGGGTAAAATCGTTTTGCAGCGTGTGAAAGCGTGTAATTTATTTTGAATTTAGTGTTGCATTTAGTTAGCTTTGTGTTAGGGTGTTCGCATAGGCGCAGAGGGTAGTACAAAGGGACGGACAACCTTAAGGCGTGAGAAAAGTTCCGCTGTGTGTGTGTGTGTGTGTGTGTGTGTGTGTGTGTGTGTGTGTGTGTGTGGCGCGCGCGCGATGAAAGGCATGGAGGGTTATTATAATAGGCCGTAGACAATGCTTCATCCTCTTCGTCGGAGACCGGAGCTTCTAGACCGGAAGATCCTCGGAATGAGGCTGTCAGCCTCCTGAACTTGCGTCACACGGTCACCGGAAGGGGTCAGCCGGAAGTAATCTCCCACGTGACGCATCCTATCGAACATGGTATCCAGACGGCTTCTGAAAAAGCGGGACATACCGTCCATGACTGTGTCTCCAGAGTTTAAGGTGGGTTCGCGGAACAGTCTACACAAAGCCAAGCAGCGGCGAGGACCGTATTCACCCCTAGGTGTCGCTGTCGTCGTGGCGTCTGCTGGTGACGTCACGATGCGGTGCCGGAAGGGCGCATGACGGAAGAGGCTGGGTGACGGTCTACGGTTCACGAGATCGGATCCCCTGAGGAATGTGTCCCACGTCGGGAGAGACGTCGTGCTGGGTAGCACTGAGACGGACGTCAGCGTGTCTGTCTGGGCAGGGCTGGGGTTTCTGCTCTCCACCACGGCCCCGTCCGTGATGCTGCGCAGCAGGCTGAAATCCAGCTGTGTTGAGTTGTCCAGCCCGGAGAAGGCGTTGGGTAGAGACGACTCCGTGGTACCTGGCGATATTGCTAAAGGCGACGCTGACGTGTTGCTAGGCGCCGGAGTTGGAGAAGCTTCAGTGGATACATCTGGAGCAGCAGCGGACGTGAGAGAACTGCCGTTGGGGTTTGAGTGCTCGTGGACACCGGAGGAACTTGCCAGCGAACGCCCGTCAGGAGAGAGTGTTTGGGGTTTGCCGGGAGGCTGCAAATACTCGCTTGAGTTGCCAGGGTCATGTCCTGCCGTTGCGTCGGTTCTCTTCGACTGCGATAGCTCAGAACCGCGGCCAGGGGGAAATGTTGCTGCAGATGTTCCCGCAGCCTCTGGTCCTCCTGTTGTAGTTGTGGTAGCTGGAGGCGGTGTTGGCGTGGTGTGGTCAGCGGACGTTCTCCTTGTTGTTGGCAGTGCTGGCGGTGTTGGTCTTTGTCTTGTTGATGAAACAGACGATGTTGGTGAGGCTGTAACTTGTGTTACAGATGAACCAGACGATGTTTGGTCTGTAACTTGTGGTACAGATGAACCAGACGATGTTTGGTCTGTAACTTGTGGTACAGATGAACCAGACGATGTTTGGGCTGTAACTTGTGGTACGGATGAACCAGACGATGTTTGGGCTGTAACTTGTGGTACGGATGAACCAGACGATGTTTGGGCTGTAACTTGTGTTACAGATGAACCAGACGATGTTGTTTGGGCTGTAACTTGTGGTACAGATGAACCAGACGATGTTGTTTGGGCTGTAACTTGTGTTACAGATGAACCAGACGATGTTGTGTGGTCTGTAACTTGTGGTACGGATGAACCAGACGATGTTGTGTGGTCTGTAACTTGTGGTACGGATGAACCAGACGATGTTTGGGCTGTAACTTGTGTTACGGATGAACCAGACGATGTTGTTTGGGCTGTAACTTGTGTTACGGATGAACCAGACGATGTTTGGGCTGTAACGTGTGATACAGATGAACCAGCCGATGTTTGGGCTGTAACTTGTGTTAAAGATGCACCAGACGATGTTGTTGAGGCTGTAACTTGTGCTAAAGATGAAACAGACGATGTCGTTGTCGCTGCTGCAGTCGACGTTGTGTGCAAAGTCGTGGGACTTCCGCTGGGGGTGACACGTGGCCTTGTCAGGGGAGAAGACGTGGATGTTTTGCCGGCGAAATGTCCAGTGTCGGCTTGTGCCACTGTAGTCGGCACTGGAACAATAGCGGTTTTAACATCCGAGGAGCCTCGCGACCCAGCTTGACCTGAACCTGTCGACTGTGTCACAGTGTTGTCATGGGAACCAGAAAGATGGGAAAGATCCACAGACCCAGCTGCGGTGACTACAGAGTTTGATGGGAGCTGCCCGGTTGAAACAGACGACGTAACGATCTGCCCAGAAGTTGAAAGTGAATTCGGCTCGCTTCCTCTTCCTAGCAAATTCTGCACTAGAGATGGTTCCGGCAGCACCCGTTTCTCAGCGTCTCTCGGTCCTGATAACTGGCCGTCGAGTGAAGGAAATGCTTCTGTTTTCGCGGAGTTCGTCGTAGGCGTTGGGCTTGTCGTTGGCAAGGTTGGGGCGCCTCTCACAGCAGAAGCTTCTGTGGTGGGCTTTCTCGCCGTTGGAGTTATCGCGCCTGTGGGTGTTGCGGTTTGAACTCTCGTGATTTCAGTCTCCGGAGCTGATCCTGTCGTGACACGTGGAGGTGTGGGTGTGGTTGTGGGAGGTGTGGATGTGGTTGTGGGAGGCGTGTTTGTGGATGCTGCTCTCGAGTTGCTTGCACTTCCAGTGTGACTGTTTCTTGCACCAGTGTTTGAAATCGTCCCCCTTTTGTCTGGAGGGTGCTCACCAGGTGGCGCCGTTGTCAAAACAGGAACCGAAGAATCTTTAGCCGTTAGGCTCTTGGCGGCTGGAGTGCTTGTGTCCAGGGGATGGGAATCCGTAGCCAGCTGTCCAGATATACTCGGAGGTTTGCTGTTCAGTGAACCATGTCCATGTGCTACGTCACCAGCAGACCCGCCAGAAGTGGAAGCAGACGTTGTAGTTTGACCTACTACTTCACTTGCTCGCGCGGGTAATCCGGGAATGTTAGGTGTGATGTCACTGGCTGAGTTAATGACGTCATTGGTAGATTTGTTGACGTCAATTGCTAGCAGCGTTTGCTGAGCGCCCGGAGCAGAAGCGACACCACCTCCAACCTTCACCATTGACGGCGTGACGACAACGCGTGGCGTGGTAGTGGTTGTTGTTGTGGTGGTGGTGATGTCGGAAGGGTGAACTGTACCAGTGTTGCTCTGTGCTGCTGATTCTGCCTGGTTTGGTGGCGGGGGTGGGGGTAAGGATGAAGGTGAGGGTGGGGGTGGGGGTGGTTGTCCTGTGGTTGTAATCCGCGGACCTGAGTTGCCAGAAACAGCACGAGACGTAGGCCGTGTTGTAGTAGTAGTTGTAGTAGTAGTTGTTGTTGTTGTTCTGCCCGCAGTGCTTGGTTCTGTTGTATTCTCACCTGTAACACACACACACACACACACACACACACACACACACACACACACACACACACACACACACACACACACACACACACGCACGCTTCAGTATACTTTTAACTCAATTCCTACCAAAGTTTGGGCCGCCCAGGTTGTGCACCAGTCGCCGCACCAATGGCCTCACTAAAAACAATCACAATAAATTCATGGTGTTTAACATGGCTTGGTGGGAGTGTTGCACATTCATCATACCCACGTTTGTGTGTTCCAAGTCTCTTCCTTCTCGCGGGGAGCCAGGGTGGTCGAATGGTACAGCGTTGGACTTCTAATGCTCGGGTCGTGAGTTCGATCCCGGCTGGGGCCAAATATTTGTGCTGGCTTTTTCATCGTTGCCCCGTCTTTGATTTCACCCTATGTGGTGGAAAAGGACGTTAAACCCCCAAACACCCACCCATCCACCCTCTTCCTTCTCGCAAATTCCTCAAACATGAGAACGACTCTACCCCCCGCCATGTATTCTTCTAATTTCGAAAACCTAACCGCCCAAGGAATCTCAGTTTCACTTGTCACACTGCGCTCGCCGCCACACAGGTCTTCCCCTTTCCTTTCCTTCGTCAATTTCTGGGTCAAAAGTATCATCCAAATAAATTTAAAAAAAAAAACTCTCGCCAGACCCTTCCTCACTACCCATGCCTATAAACACCAAAATAGCGGCTTTAGCAACCGTCCAGATTTGCTTTCTCTCCAACGCACAACAGCTGCCTTGTTGCTTCATTGTCCTGAAGGGAAGGTGAACTTTTTTAAATTCTTTAATTTTTAATTCATTTCATTTATTATCCCAACTTGGGCAATTTGTTTTTAAAACAGCGGCATTAAACACACAAACACACATCACAGACCTCAACGACTAAAAAGCACGCACGCACGCGCGCGCGCGCGCGCACACACACACACACACACACACACACACACACACACACACACACACACACACACACGTATATATATATACAGTCGAACCTGCCATGGCGGTCACCTGTATAAGCCGTGCCACTGTCTAACTCGGTCACCCCAGAGGATCCCCGAGCGTTTTCCCTCTATATATGCACTGTATAAGCAGGTCACTGTCTAACGCGGCCGTGCCACCTATTTTGGCAGTCCCAAACGATCTTTCACACTGTACAAGGCAGCCACTTTGTTGTGTAGTGACCGCCGTCGGGCCCCTGCTGTGTTCTCAACTGACAAGACAGACTGCCTAACTGCTTGACAAGCCACGCGTGACAGGATTAGCCACGCCGCGGTTCACTGACACGTGCCTCCCCCTCCGAGTGAATAGCCGGGGGATTGGTGGGGGCGAGGGGGTGGCTGTTAGCGGCGTCCTTTTGATTGCTTTGCAACCAATACGAGGGCTGTAGGAAGCGGTCAGCTTTGTCAACTTCCAAGGTGTACGAATACGTGAAGGTGTTGTCACCCTGTTTGTCGTTTCTACTGCTTCCGATAGAGACAACGACGTGTTAATGTGCGTGAATCCGCTGTCAGCAGGAAGCTTCTTGTTGCTTTGTTGCATTGTCAGTTGATCACCTGCTGATCTGTTTGTTTGAAATCAAACGGTGTGCAATAAAAAAAAAAAGACCCCAAATACGCCTCATTACTGTACTGTACATTACGAATACGTGAAGGTGTTGTCACCCTGTTTGTCGTTTCTACTGCGTCGCCCTTCACGCCGGGTCCACAGCCATGTTGAACTTTGTTATGGGCTGCTCTGATGAACTGTCATCAATAAATGCGAAGAACATGCGCCAGAAGAAACTGGGGGATTATTTCAGCGTTTCGGCTCCAAAGTCGCAAGAGTAAGAATTTTATTCAGTTTGGGACAGTGACGGCAGTGACCCGCTTTTTGATCAACTGATTCTCTTGCCGAAAGAACACTGTGTGCCCGGTGTGCGTGCGTGCCGGTGCGTGCACGTTTTAAGTGTCAGACTGAGTGTATGTGTGTGTTTAGCGTCTTTGTCAATGCCAGATGAAACTGAAACTGAACCGGACCGACTTTGCTGAATAAAAATGAAAAGCATCACTTGAGTCTGTCTCCGTTTGAATGCAAGTCCGTCGTCCGAGAGAGAGAGAGAGAGAAAGAGAGAGAAAGCTTTAGGCGAGCCCTGTTGTCAGCTCGTAACATGTGCGCCGCTAGAGTATTCATTGGGTGACATGCTAGCTGTTGACTTGCCTTCCTGGATAACCCGGCCACCTGTCTAAGGCGGTCAGTTTGGCCCGGTCCCTTGGGTGACCGCCTTACACAGGTTTGACTGTATCACACACATAAGTACATAGGGAAACTGCATATGTAAGAGCATATAAAACATAAAACGAAAGATTAAAAATAAATTTCTGTCATTAAAACTAAAATTACCTTTTGATGTCACAGAAGTCACAGGACGGGTCGTCACAAATGTCACAATGCTTGGTGTGGATGCGTCATTCCTCGTCGTCGCTGCTCTTGGTGTAGCTGTTGTTGTTGTGGTGGTGGTGGTGGTGGTGGTTGTGGTGCCGCTGTTGGTGACGGTTGGTTTAGTTGCCCCTGCACTTGTCGCCTGCGCGTTTGCAGAACCTGCGCCAGTAGTGGCCACCTGTTCAGACGCGCTTACGCCGGAAACTGACGTCGTAGGTTTTGGTGATGACGTCCTTTGGGGCTGTGCAGGAACTGATGACGTCACTTCGGGTTGTGCAGGTGCTGATGACGTCGGAGAGTCAGGGGCTGGAGTGGTCACCATTTCAAATCCTGGAAGGTCGGGTGCCATCTGTAATGTACAACGATACTTTGCACTTTTCAGATGTGAAAACTTTCTGCGGGACGATATTTTGGTAGCTCTATGTTTCTCAAATGTTGATCAGACCGACTGGTCAGAGTACCATAAATACTTACTGTATTAACTATACCATACTTATTATATTAACTATACCATACTTGGGGAGCCGGGGTGGTCGAATGGTAGAGTGTTGGACTTCTAATGCTCGGGTCGTGAGTTCGATCCCGGCTGGGGCCAAATATTTGTGCTGGCTTTTTCATCGTTGCCCCGTCTTTGATATCACCCTATGTGGTGGAAAAGGACGTTAAACCCCCAAACACCCACCCACCCACCCTATACCATACTTATAATATTAACTATACCACGCTTATTATATTCACTATATCATACTTATAAGATTAACTATTCCATACTTATCGTATTCACTATATCATAATTATAATATTAACTATGTCATACTTATTATATTAACTATATCATACTTATGATATTAACAATACCATACTTATTATATTAACTATATCATACTTATTATATTAACTATATCATACTTATTATATTAACTATACCATACTTGTAATATTAACTATACTATACTTGTAATATTAACTATACTTGTAATACTATACTTACTGTATTAAGTATACTATACTTACTATGTTAACTATACTATACTTACTATGTTAACAATACTATATTCACTATCTTAGCGGGGGAGCTGGGGTTGTCGAATGGTAGAGCGTTGGACTTCTAATGCTCGGGTCGTGAGTTCGATCCCGGCTGGGGCCAAATATTTGTGCTGGCTTTTTCATCGTTGCCCCGTCTTTGATATCACCCTATGTGGTGGAAAAGGACGTTAAACCCCCAAACACCCAACTTAGCTATACTATACTTACTATGTTAACAGTACTATATTTACTATCTTAGCTATACTATACTTACTATTTTAACAATAGTATAATGACCATGTTAGCTATACTATACTTATACTATTTAACTATATCATACTTATTATGTTAGCTATACTACTTATACTTTTCAACTATACTATACTTAAACTTTGTCTGGGTTGGTGCTTGGTAATGTCAACTGAATGATTTTCTGGCAACTGAGTTCGCTGACCAAATGATTTTCCCATAAAAACATCTATACCAAATCATTGTTGGGTTGACTGACCTGCGTGTGAGTCTCTATCTGTGCCGGAACGTTGGCGAGTGAGAAGATGAAGTTGTTTGTGTGTTCAGTCTGATGGCACGTCTGGCAACAGTACACGTCCTGAGTTCGTTTCGTGTAGTACCGGCAGTCCTCTCTGACACACGGGGACCTGGGATCGTCACCCTGGGGACAGGTGTCTGCACGCACGCACGCACGCGCGCACACACACACACACACACACACACACACACACACGCACCCACGCACGCACGCACGCACGCACGCATACTTGACTTGAAATGGGCCTAAATATTGAGCTTTGTGGCCAAACACGGTCCAAATTTGTTCTATGTATAAATCAACCACCCAGCGCCTTCGCTGGTGCAAAAACAAACTATTAAGACCATAGTACGCCGACAAGAGCCTTCACAATGGTCTGTGGTAGTAAATATCTTGATACAAGTGATTGTTCTTGGTGCAAAAGCAAGTTACACCGGCCGAAGTCTTCACAATGGTCTGTGATGGTAAATCTCTTGATACAAGTGAATGTTTTAGGTGCAAAAGCAGGCTACACCGGCCCAAGTCTTCACAATGGTATGTGATGGTAAATCTCTTGATACAAGTGAATGTTTTTGGTGCAAAAGCAGGCTACGCCGACCCAAGTCTTCACAATGGTCTGTAATGGTAAATCTCTTGATACAAGTGAATGTTTTAGGTGCAAAAGCAGGCTACACCGGCCCAAGTCTTCACAATGGTATGTGATGGTAAATCTCTTGATACAAGTGAATGTTTTTGGTGCAAAAGCAGGCTACGCCGACCCAAGTCTTCACAATGGTATGTGATGGTAAATCTCTTGATACAAGTGAATGTTTTGGGTGCAAAAGCAAGCTAGACCGGCCCAAGTCTTCACAATGGCCTGTGATGATAAATCTCTTGATACAAGTGAATGTTTTTGGTGCAAAAGCAGGCTACGCCGAACCAAGTCTTCACAATGGTCTGTGATGGTAAATCTCTTGATACAAGTGAATGTTTTTGGTGCAAAAGCAAGCTACACCGGCCCAAGTCTTCACAATGGTCTGTGATGGTAAATCTCTTGACACAAATGATTTGTGCAAGAATGAAGCGCATTGGATGAAAAGTTTTGCTACGCCAGATTCGCACTACGAATCCTCACAATACCAGAACGTGTCCAAACACAGCAAGGGAGTGTCACATGACACCGGACATCGTCACAGTTCAGTGACTCGTTAACTGTCAGGGCTTACGACATCTCTCAGATCACACTAGACACACTTTGCAAGGCGTGACCCGTTGCTGAAGAGAAAACGATCACGTTTAAACCGTGTCTTCAGTCTAACTGGTTTTTGTATTGCCGCAGTAGGGTGATTTCCAGTTACCTGCTGTGCCCATGCCCTCAAGTGCAGGAGACAGACAGCAGACACGAATGTCGAGGCGATGGAGCGTGGGTTCGAGCCCACGTCGAGTCTGCACAGCGAAACACACACACACACACACACACACACACACACACACACACACACACACACACACACACACACACACACACACACCCTTACCTCGGACTCTCGGAGCTTGTATGTCAACCGTACACTTTCCCTGAATACACCACTGAAAAAAAAAAAAACAAACTCAGACAATTAGCGTGTCGGCTGCGGAATTGGAGTTTATTTTAAAGCGGAGGCGCCTGAAACTCAAAAGACCTATGACCGAAGATTTTCAGGGATACTTTATAAGTGAAACTTGTTTTTCCCCATCTTAGAGCGGATTGCACGAGATGGTTTGTGCACAGACAGGCGTGACCCGTTATGTGAAATCTTGGTACAAGTGACTATTTTTCATGCACGGGTTCAGTGCATTTGAAGGAAGGTTTTCCATTATGTCGTATGCTAGGCAAGCGTATTGAGTCTGTTACAGGATGTGACAATTACGCCGCTAGTTGGGGCAAAAACTAGCATGGCAGACAGATAAGGACTGCGTTTGTTGTTGTTGTTTTTGTTGTAATTATTGTTGTTGATGTTGTGGTTATCCTTGTTTGGATGCTTGTACGCGCAGATAACAACCTAAGTCTGGTTACATCTGGTTGGAGATGACAAACAAACAAACAAACATCTGCAGCATTGTTTCGGAAATCTTGCTTTGTGAATCACATTTGCTCATGCCTATGTTGTTGTGAAGGTCGTCCGCGATAGTTCGTGTGTACCAGTGAGTGGAAGAAGACATGGACGCGCGGTGGAGACACAGAAAACATGTCTGGTTTACCAGGATTTCGCCCAAGGTAAAATGCATCATTTAACCCAGTCCCAGTGACGTAGCTGGACGTAATAAAGGGTGACGTGCAGCTCGCTGCAACAGACTGTGACGTGTAGCTCGACGTAATACGAACTGACGTGCGACTTGACGTAATACAACGTGAAGTGTAGTTCCATGTAATACAAAGTGACGTGCGACTTGACGTAATACAATGTGACGTGTAGATCGACGTAATGCAGAGTGACGTGCGACTTGACGTAATACAATGTGACGTGTAGCTCGACGTAATACAAAGTGACGTGCGACTTGACGTAATACAAAGTGACGTGTATCTCCACGTAGTACAGATTGACCTGTAGTTTGACGTAGTAAAAACGTGACGTGTAGCTCGACGTAATGCAAAATTACGTTTTGCTCGGCGTAGTGCAAAGTGGCTGGTGGCACAAAGTGACTTATGAAATGACGTATTGCCAACTACCGTGTTGACTGTATACGTGCAGCGTAGCTGATGGCTATGAGTTGTTTTTCAAGAGTTAACTTCTGTCGTATAGCTACCAAGCCTCCAGCGAGTGTGGTTTTGAGAAATCATGACCTCGACCTTGTCACGCGATCTGTTTCTTAACTATTTGTCGGAGTAAAGCACTCACAATCTACCCATTGAAAATCTGCACTGGCAAGTGGCATTAAAATGACGCCACACAATGGATGACGTAGGCACTGACGCAGCGTTTGTTTTACAGCTGCTGAATGTGCTGAAGCCCACTGTGCTACTGATACTGATCCTGCTGTTCGTGACCTCAACCTTTCTGCTTATGACGCACCATGACTGTGATGCAAGCAACTGCAGTCATCACGACTTCCACCTCATTCTGATGCGTAAGTCTGTCATTCGGTGTTAAGTTTTTAATCTGACGTGTAAGTCTTAACCTGATGATAAGTCATTAATCTAACGTGTAAGTCTTAACCTGATGCGTAAGTCATTAAAGTTAAGACTTACCTGATGATAAGTTGTTAATCTGAGGTTCAATCTGCTTTGATGTGCGTGCTTTCTATCACATCATCATTTTCATCATGCTTATTATCATTCATGATATTTAATCGTGATGCATGAATGACGTGATATGTGATACGATTGATATGATTATGATGATGATGATGATGTATATGTTGTGATATGTATGATACGTTATACGATGTCATACGACGATACATGATTATGATAATGTAATATATTGTGGTATGAGGTGACGTATATGATAATGCAGTTTTTATTTAAGTAAGTTTGACGCCCGTTGATATGATGTGTTTGCGTATTGACTGTTCAAATGTTTTCTCCGTGTAATCACAGTAAGTCGTGATGAGAATTAACTAGACTATTTTTTTTTTCACAGGTACCAACTTCTCACCCAGGAGTTACCTGAGAAATTCTGAACACATTCTTTTCAGTCTCTCTCCGTCATTCACTTACCCAGGTAGAAACATGGGGCGGTCGGTGGTCTAGTGGTTAAGAGAGACCCTTTCTCCAGACTGTGGAGTGCGTACGTGGACAAGCTAGTGTTGCCGGACTTTTGGCGTAACGTCGGGGTGCAGGCCATCACTCGCTACAGAAAGGACCCGACGGACAAAGCTAAAAGGTACGCCATAGTCCTTTTCTGTAACAAAACTCCTGCCGCCAATGCAAAGGACGACACCTAGGGTTCTATTTGAGGGTTCGTGACGTCAGATCTTCTCCTCTAGCTAACAAGTGGTACCGATTATTTTGATCGATCGTCGAGGGAAGGCTTTCTCCTCCTCTGCTTTCAGCCAGCAGAAGCAAAATAGATGAAAGTCTTAATCCAGAAACTCAGATAGCTGAGCTTACCGTTGCGTGTATGTTGATGTTCAGTGTGTGAGTGAATGTGCGCGATTCACATGATCGGGTTCAGTTCGCTGTACTGCGGTCTTGAGTCATCAAACAATTGGGAGGAAGGATGCTATCAAATAATTTAAAAGTTATTATTATTATTATCATCATCATTGTTTATTATCATCATTATTATTATCATCATCATTGTTTATTATCATCATTATTATTATCATCATCATTGTTTATTATCATCATTATTATTATCATTATTATCATCATTATTATTATTAGAAATCAGAATTATTGTTACGATAGCGATGATGATGATTGAGATGGTGTTGGTGATGATAATGGTGGCGACGGCGACGACGTTGATGATGATGATGACGACGACAACGATGATGATGACAACGGTGGTGGTGGTGATGGTGGTGATGATGATTGTGGTGACGATGATGGTGGTGGTGGTGATGACGACGACGACGATGACGGTGGTGATGGTGGTTGTGATGCTGCTGCTGCTGCTGCTGCTGCTGCTGATAAAGATGATTTAAACTCTGACTGGATTGCAGGTGTGGGCATGACGTGACCTTCACCGAGTTCGTCCAGTTTGCCCTCACAACGGAAAATTCCCACTGGGAACCCATCCACAGACGGTGCGACCCATGCCGTTTTCAGCCTCAGATCATAGCGGACATGGACACGTTTTCACGGGACTCGGAGGTCATTCTAAAACGGATGGGCCTCGACTCCGTGCTGCACGAGCTCAACAGGTCACAATCATACCACTATTGATTTCTGCACTGTTGCCTCTACAAAATACTCTGCACGCTGTTATCAGTTACCCAAGGATATGGTTCCAAAAAAAAAAAGAAAAAAAAAAAGACCATCCATCATGTCGAGTCTGCCATTTTTCCCCACACCAAATATGACGCTTGTCACAAAAATCCGTAAATCGGGGTCATACAGCCTTCACAAAAAGTTAAGGACCACTTGCAAATATTTCAGCTTTTGTCGTGTAGTGCTGAACATCTCTGAAACGGCGGCTTATGTAGGCAAACAAATGAGCACAGTTCATAACCAGGGATGTATTCTTTGACCTGCATCTCATTTTTGCCGTGCAGAAAGCCTCAGGTATCGTTCACTGAACACTGAAACTCGGTCTATTTTTGCCGAAATTGCAGATTTTCAAACGCGCCAAGCATGCTGTGTGACGCGCACGTGCCATCCACACAGTGGTCGCCATGTTCACTAATTACCCCTTAACCTTGCTACCGAATTTTACGGGAAAAATCTTATTCGTTTATTTTTTTCTGATTTGTTGAAACTGTCACCCATTATGTTGACTGGTCCTTAACTTTTTGTGAAGACTGTATGACCTTTTAACAACCCTAAATAATAGAGGAAAACAAGGGATATTCATTTTAATAACACACGTCCACGTGACCAACAGAACCTGTCTCATTTGAATATGTTAATGTGACCAACGGAACCTCGTACTCCCTAACCTGCCTCATTTGAATATGTTAATGTGACCAACGGAACTTCATTCTCCCTAACCTGTCTCATTTGAATATGTTAATGTGACCAACAGAACCTCATTCTCCGTAACCTGCCTCATTTGAGTATGTTTATGTGACCAACAGAACTGGGCAGCGAGAGCTGGAGCTGAGAACCCTGATCGACTACAACTTCGACCTGATCAACACAACGAACCATTACCAAGGGTGCATCACCCAGACCGAACTCGCTTACCTACTGTGGAAAGTTTTCCAGATCAACGGTTATCTCCCCGTACAAACTCTTTTCTCTCTCGACAAGGACAAAGGGCCGTTTTCGTTTCAAGATTTCAAGAATCACGTGATTGGTGTTTTCCGAGAATCTGCCCACATGCACGAAAAGCTAAAACGGCAGAAGCGCCATTTCATGGAGGATGCTTATAGGTCCTTATCCCCTGAACTTATTGACAAGCTGCGGGCAGTGTTCAAACTGGACTTCCAGCTATTCGGTTATGATGATTCTCCATTTACGTAAAATTAATGGTTAGCTATAGTCCCACGTCCCCGCCACAAGAATAACGAGAGACAACCTTAACGGCAAAAGAGGACAGCTATCCTAACTGAACAGTCCAACTGAACACTATTCAATCCATTTAGTCTCCCAAACGGGTCGAGTCCAAACGTATTCAGAGAGAGAGAGAGAGAGAGAGAGAGAAATACTGGAGTTTGTAAAGCGCCCATACAATACTCATTATTATTATTATTACTATTATTTTTTTTTTTTTTTTGCTGCCACAACTCTTTGCCGGCTTCAGTAGTGTTCCTCCCTGGTAATGGGTGGAATCCACGGAGGGCTCGGAAGTTGGGGCAATTTTTATTATGCACGATGATGGAGATGAGGATGATGGCAAGATGATGCTATGGAGGTCCGTGTGGTTTGGGACTGCGGGACAGAGCCGCATTCCACGCTTCTTGTCATAGGCATTAACCAGGCCCGGGAACTACGGCACCTGCGGTGCCGGCCGTGTAATCATCCACATCATAAGACGTGTCATACCAAGGGAAGCACCCCCAAAGTCGCACCCGTGAAGTGGGTGAAGCTCGGCTGTGTGGCAACAGCCTCCCCATTGGGCCCATAGCACACCCGCTCTGGGTAGGAGCCGACCTAGGTAGGAAAAATCCCGCTTGCCTCGGCTAGGACTCGAACCCGGGTCTCCCGGTCCATAGTCCGAAGTGCTAACCACTACACTACGGGGGCCGGTATACTCATTATTATTATTATTATGTTCCAATATTCTGATTCTGATGCCAGATCAAGCGCTTTCGATGAAGGTTTTCCACAGCTTTCGTACATACCTGACAAGCATACTGAGACTTTAAAGTCCACGTGGTATTGAATTATGTGTTTTTCGTTTACCTCTGAGGTCACGCTGTGAAAGTTTAACTTTTTTTATTAATTAATTTATTTTCACATATTTATACGTTATATAGGTATCAGTAATTCTATTTATCTCCTCCATCGTTTAAGGAGGTTTAATGTTATGGTGAATAAAGATGAGTACAGAGTAAGAGGACTTCGCTGCTAATTATGTCGTTCCCCTTTCTGGTGTAGTTACCATGTGATTTTGACAGTCTGTCAATCACCTGTACTCTGACAGGGTAATTTACTATTCTTGGTAGGGGAAACGTACAGCACAGCACAGCACAGCACAGCACAGCACAGCACAGCACAGCAAAGCACAGCACAGCACAGAACAGAACACAACACAACAGAACAGAACAGAACAGAACAGAACAGAACAGAACATCGTTTAAGGAGGTTTAATGTTATGGTGAATAAAGATGAGTAGAGAGTAAGAGGACTTCGCTGCTAATTATGTCGTTCCCCTTTCCAGTATAGTTACCATGTGATTTTGACAACACAGCACAGCACAGCACAGAACAGAACAGAACAGAACAGAACAGAACAGAACAGAACAGAACAGAACAGAACAGAACAGAACAGAACAAAACAAACGTACAAAAACAGTGTCTAACCTTGCCGTCACCGCATGTCGTTTTCTCCATGGCGAATATGGCTTGGAAAAGACCCGGATGTCCAGGCACTGCGCAGTACAGACGCCGACACATACTGGTGTAAGACTCTGCGTGCTGCAAACTCTGCAATGACAACAGTGATAATGATAATAATGATAGTAATTATAAGAAGAAAGATAACAGACAGTTCTCAGACACTAACCAAAGAGACAGAGACAATAACCAAAATAAAAAAAAAACAAAAAACAAAAAAACAAAAAAACAAAAAACAAATCACAGACAGACAGAAACAAAGAGAAGCGGACAGACAAACATAGAGCAATAACGAAAAAAAACAAAAAAAAAACAGCCAAATGAAAACCACAGGTGTGCCTGACCCTGCCAAAGTAGGAGCGTTGTCCGAGTGCTAGTCGACACTGAAGGTCGGCGGAGAACACCTGACCTCCCCCAAGTTCTGTGGCCAGTGCTGAACCTCGCTGTGAGCCTCTCTGTCCGCATTTCACTCTGCAAATAGGAGTTCCATAATACTTAGTTCTTGTGAGAATGGGGACGGGGAATGTCTAAATCATCAATCTGGACAAAACGACAACAACAGCAAAAACAACAACAAGCCCCCCCCCCAAAAAAAAACAACAAAAAACAAACAAAAAACAAACAAACAAAAAAAACAACAAAAACAAAAAAACAAAACAAAGACAACAACAACAAAACAAAAACAACAAACAAACAAACCAAAACCAAAAACAACAACAACAAAAAAAACACCAACCAAACCAAACAAAAACAAATAAACAAAGAAACAAAAAACAACAAAACCCCCAAAACAAACGCCCCCCCCCCAAAAAAAAAACAACAACAAACAAACCCAAAAAACAAAACAAAACAAAACCAACAACAACAACACACACACACACACACACACACACACACACACACACACACACACACAAAACAACAAACAAACAAACAAACAACAACAAGCAAAAAACAACAAAACAAAACCAGAAAAACAAACAAACCAAAAAAAAAAAACCCCAACTAAACAAAACAAAAGAACAACCAAACAAAAAAAGCAAAAAAAAAAAAAAAAATTCCAAAGAGGAACTGCTTTTTTCTGAACCGACCTGGACAGAAACTCTCTGAAGGCTCTGACAGAACAGGGAGAGAACTGCCAGGGGCGGGAAGCGTGTTCCTCAAGGCCAGGAGTTTTGAGTTTCCGCGACATGATGTAGTTGTCGTCATCCCGGCATTCTTTCATTTCGCCATCATGCCGTGCTGACAGGCTGAAACACCAATGGGAAACAACCCTAGATAAACTCTCTCCTAGATGAACAAAGTTCTTTCCCTTGTTAACTTACTGCATGATGTAGTTACCGTCATCACGCCATCCTTTGAGCTACCCCGAAACGCAATGAGAACAAAGAAAGGACAGGCAGGAACAAACAAACACAACAATGACACCATCAACAACAAAATACAACACTTAACCCAAAGAAGACGAGGAAGAAGGAGAACAACAACAACAACAACAACCACAAAACACTGACGCTCAGTCACTCACTCACTAACACCAAAGACCTTGGAATCAGAAATATGTTTCCAAGATCTTTGCTAACACACTCACAAACTCACTCGATCATTTACTCACTCATTCATTCATTCATTGACTGACCGGCTAACTTTTGTACTTACTTACTTACTTACCTATGTCCTAACTCATGAGCTGCCGTGGCCCCCACACTTCCTGTGTTATCCTGCTCAATGATGGACACGGATAGATAGCTACACAATCCACCCAGCTTCGCCAGACCTGCAAAGACGATGTAGACAATGACAATGACGATGACGATGACGGTGACGATATGATGACAATGACAGCGATGATGGTGATAACGATACAGACGATGACTATTGGTGGAAAAGGACGTTAAACACCCAAACACCCACCCCCAGACGATGACTATGACGACTGATGATAATGACGATAATGACGATACCGACGATGACGATATGATGACACTGGTGATGACGATGGTGACTAAGACACTGACGATGACTGCGACGATGATGATGACAATAACGATACCGGCGGGGGGGGGGGGGGGGGGGGTTGGGAGTTTAACGTCCTTTTTCACCACATAAGTGTGATACCAAAGACGGGGCAACGAGAAAAAGGCCAGCGCAAATATTTGGCCCCAGCCGGGATTCGAACTCACGACCCGAGCATTGAGAGTCCAACGTTCTACCATTCGGCCACCCCGGCTCCGCCGACGATGACGATATGATGACAATGACGATGATGATACCGACAATGATATGATGACAATGATGACGACGATGACGATCAGACGAATTCGGTGACAATATGATGACAATGACGATGCTGATACATGTATGATGACGACGATGGCGATATGACGACAATGACGATGACACTACCGACGACGATGATGACCATAATTATGATGACGATAACTACAACCCTGGTTTTGTGAAACTAAACTACGGAAAACACACACACACACACACACACACACACACACACACACACACACACACACACACACACACACACACACACACACACACACACACACTCCCTTACACTCTGTCTGTCTGTCTGTCTGTCTCTCTCTCTCTCTCTCTCTCTCTCTCTCTCTCTTACCTGCAATGTGAGGATTCTTGTCCGTATAGATGTCATACCTAAACAAAAAGCAAAAGTCACAATTACACAGCATTTCGCGAACACAGCTTCCAGAAATCCTATGACGGCTTAAAACACAGCAAGAAACAGCAACATGAGAATTACAGCCACACCACCTCCACTACCACCACCACTACCAACACCACCACCACCACCACCAATAACAACACCACTAACACCACTGACAATAAGCAAGAATGATGATAAGGTACCCAGTAAAAAGCATCCAGTGGTCACTGTCCGGCAGGTTGGTCCTGACGAGTCGAATCCAGCGTCTGAAGGACTCGAGTGCGTCAGTGGCTTCCACATAGGACGAGCCAGGAGTCAACACGTAGTTCTCCGTCCAGTAAGAATCCTCCCGCGACTAACGGTACAGGATAGTACGGACATCGTGGTTGGAAACAGGGAGAGATAAGTAACGGTTTAGTCAGAGGGTTGGACAAACAAACGCAAGAAAACGCATCGCGACGCGACACGACACGACACGACACGACACGACACGACACGACACGACACGACGCGACGCGACACGACAACCAGCATCACACCATACCACACCATATCACACACCACACCAAACCACACCACACAACACAACACACCACACCACATCACACATCACCACACCACACCACAAAACAACACAACACAACACCGCAAAAACCAACACAACATAACCAACAACACAACACAACAACAACTTGTGATAAAAACAACAATAAAAACAACAGCAACAGCAACACAATATCAACAGACACCAACCAACTAATCAACTAACCAGCCAACCAACCAACCAACCATTACATTTTCTTCTATTGACTCCAACAGATTTGAGTTAGGACATAGAGCATGACTACCCCCCGGAAGCGTCGTATTAAGCCGCCCTCTTTTCTCAGACTCTCTTGGCAACAACTTTTCATAATCTTCCCTTAAAGTACCGACCAGATCAGTGGTTGCCTCCCTTCTAGCAGAAAGTGAGACGCACGAACGGACAAAGGAATCAATACTTTTTACATAGGTTAGACTAGCTGTGTTGTGAGACAAATCGAGAAAGATCGTCATTATTTTATCGGCCCCGGAGTGCCTTAAGTATTTCATGTTTCAAGGTGAGCGGTGGTCTAATAGGTAGTAGCGCGTCGGATTTAGCCGCTGCGCTACTGAACGGCCGTCACCAATGTCATGGCGATGAAGCGGGGGTTCGAGCCCAGGTCGAGCTGGTGATATGTGATACCGGTTTTTTCTGGCTACCGGGCTGCTCATCGGGGGTTTCTCTCCGGGTTATCCGGCTTTCCTTCCCCACCAAAATTAAAAAAAAGGATAGGTAATGGGTGGCGCTGCACCGCGGCGACGCGCTTCCCCCTGGGGAAGCAGCCCGAATTTCCCAAAAGGGATAATAAAGTAGTAAAAAAAAGAAGTTAAAACAAAATTTAAAGAGTTTTAAAAAAAAAGTTTCACTTTAAAAAGGAAAAGCAATACTTACGGTCACGATTAAAAGCCCTGTTACTAAAATATCAATCTTCAGATTGGGGTCGACATTGGCAATGCTTCGATACCGCTGAGATATCTGGAACACAAAGCGGAACATTTGCCCCCTTGGCAAAATAAGAACGCTAAGACATAATCCAAAACCAGAGTAAACAATTTCAACCGTCACTTAAAGTACACATTTTCTTATTATGGTTTTGCTACGTGAACGTTTAAAAAAGAAAGAAAGGAAGGGAAAAAGGGGGGCGGGGAGAAAAAACAAAGGGAAAAAAAAGGAGAAAAAAAAAGAAAGAAGAAAGAAAGAAAGAGAGAACCCATCCAACCAGCCAATCAACAAACCAGTCAACCAGACAACAAACAAACAAACAAACAAACAAACCTACCGAGTTAGCGACAATCGCGTAATAGAGTTTCATCTCTAATTCAGTTTGTGTCTTGTTTCCATGGTAATATCCAAGCCACCTTCAGAAAGAGAGAGAGAACAAAACAACAACTGTGAGTTGGCCCAGAAACTTTATCAACTGATACAAGTGTTACTGAAACAGAAATAAGAACAATAAAGAAAAACATCCTGTTGAAAAGGTCGTAAGAAAGACGGAATACCTTGAAAAAATGGCGATATATTTCAACAAATCCAAATTTCCAAAAGTGATATATCCCCATTTTCTGACATATCCAGATTTCCCAAAAGTGATATACCCCCATCTTTCGACGTATCCATATTTCCTCAAAGTGATATATCCCCATTTTCTGACATATCCAAATTTCCCCAAAGTGATATACCCCCATCTTTGACATATCCAAATTTCCCCAAAGTGATATCCCCCCATCTTTCGACATATCCGATTTTCCCAAAAGTGATATATCCCCATCTTTCGACATATCCAAATTTCCCAAAGGTGATATATCCCCATTTTCTGACATATCCAAATTTCCCCAAAGTGATATACCCCCATCTTTCGACATATCCAAATTCCCCCAAATCGATATCCCCCCATCTTTCGACATATCCAAATTTCCCAAAAGTGATATACCCCCATCTTTCGACATATCCAAATTTCCCCAAAGTGATAATATCCCCGTCTTTCGGTATATCCACATTTCCCCAAATCGATATCCCCCCATCTTTCGACATATCCAAATTTCCCAAAAGTGATATACCCCCATCTTTCGACATATCCAAATTTCCCCAAAGTGATATATCCCCGTCTTTCGATATATCCACATTTCCCAAAAGTGTACAGGTGCAATCACATGAGCAACCGTTCCGAAAAAAAAAAGCTACGCTTGGAAATAAAACCATAAAACTGACGCCTATAAATAATAATTATTCTGCTATTCACTCATCGTTGCTGCTGAGCTGAGAACAAAATTATGACGTCTGCAAGACCACACGCACTTACTCTGAATAGTCTCTGAAATCGGCGACCATGAAGACTTCAATTTCGTATGTAGCGACCGTCTGTCGCTTGCGCCTGTCTCTGAACAGGCGTTGACTGATGTGGTCAGCTTTCGTCACGGTCCGTTGCATCTTGAGGCTTCGGACATCGTCTGCATGGTGCCGCGAGCTGCTGAATGCTGTGTGTCGTTTCTGTCTCTTTGGTGTGGCGGTGGCTTTTGTTTTGTCCACTGCAGACGCCAGAATGAAATAGAATTTGGAAGGAAGTCTCACGTGAAAAGTATAAGAATGACTACCTCCAAAATGTGACCAGTTCAGAGTCCGTATTCATGCTATCAACAGCCAAAATATGAAGCGGTTTCAGCAAATTTTACGACTGAAAACTTTTCCTGAAAGGGCGATAACTCCAAAAGTATTGTTTCAATCCAATATTGCTCGAAGGCTCCCTCTCATAATCGTGATAAAATGCGACAACCAAAGTTTCAATCCACTTCGTAGAGAAGTTTCGGAGATACAGGCCCGTACACACACAGAGAGAGAGAGAGAGAGAGAGAGAGAGAGAGAGAGATGTTTGGAAAACAATCGTTTACTGTTAAAAGGCTCTCTCTCTCTCTCTCTCTCTCTCTCTCTCTCTCTCTCTCTCAGTTTTAACAGTAAACGAATGTTTTCCAAACAGTTTTGACAAACACAGGGTGAGAGGAAAGGAGAAAATGTAAGTTTCTCTATAGCTCATTGTGCGAATGCATCCTGTTTTGCCCCTACCACTATTGTCGATGTAGTCTCCTTGGAAGTCCATGACCCGGTCCTGTTTCTGAATCACGTGCAGTCCCGTGGGGTCAGGCATCACGTGGTACTGCTCAAGGCCGTCATAAAACACTCCTTCCTGCCCAGATACAATACAAATCTCAGATCGAGGTCTACTGGCGATTGAAATCGTTTGGATAATATTGAACAGCTAGCGAGCAGAGTTCAATACAAGATGAATAAGACTGCTTATTACCACAGCTACGAAACAACAACATCAACAACAACAACAACAACAACAACAACAACAACAACAACAACAACAACAACAACAAAATCAACAACAATATCAACAACCACATCAACGACAGGAATAACCATACGATACGAGACCAACTAAGGCTATCTGTTGCCACAGTTACGAAACAACATCAACAACATCAAGAGCATCAACAACAACACCACCACCAACAACAACAACAACAACAGGAGGAGGAATAACGATGTGAATAATTACAACAAAGCAATGATTACAATAACAACTACATTCTTTCTAACGACGGAAACACCTCCGTCAAAACGAACAAACCAACGAACTATACTTTTGAAGAAAATACTAAATTGTCTTCCGTCAATCTGCGGTTGATTACAAACAGAATTACAATATACAAATATGCGTATATTTCAGAAAACCAAGTAGACGAACCAAATTCACGCTTGTAACATGATGTTCCTCACGACGCGACTAAAACATCGTGTCAGCATCGGCAAGTCGTAATAACTACCAATATCACACAACAGAAAAGGCGACTGACCAATATAAACTCTGCACGGTCTTGTATCCTTCTCGCGACAACTGTGTGGCCATGGGTATCGTTGGAGTATACAGCCGCTGTCTGGGGGAAAAGATACGTGTTAGAAACATCAACGATCAACGATGAAATTTAAATTCAAATTCAAATTCAAAATACTTTATTGTCTGTTTAAGAGAGACTCTAAAAACAGAAAATCTTCTTTGGACTCACTTGATGCTCTGTCACAGATAAGATAAAATACAGTCATTAAAGATCTTGGTATAAAAACATAAAAACAATAAAATAGGGTTAAACGTTGAGGTCAAACAAAACTTCAGGACAATTTAAAACAAGTAATCATACATAATGTCAAACTCTAAAACTGTTTAACAAGAAAAACAGCTCTCTCTCTCTCTCTCTCTCCCCCCCCCCCCCCACCCCCATCCCAAATGCACAAGGTTACTAACGTAAACCGTTTAACACGGTGATGGCAGATGGGACAAACGACTTCTTGTACATGTGACAAAGTAATCCCTCACAGGCGTAAGGACACAAACTGAGCGTGGGGTGAAGTTTGGTTTTTGTTGTAAGCTCCCTATTTTGCAAGTGTGCTAGTTTGTAAAGATTTTTGTCACAGTGACAGTCGTGATTGTTTTGTTTTATTTGGTAGGGCCAGGTGCATGCCAGGGGGTAGCAAGAGGAGGCAAGGTGCCAGTGAATCTGGGACATTTTGCGCACAAGAGAGGCAAATTTGATGTGAGGGGATTTTTGTGACGTGGTTTTCTGGCCTGAACAGCAAGTAGACTAGCATCACTCCAGTGCGGTTTGTGGAAAGGAGACATTCATTTTTTTTAAACTCTGTCAGGTACGTACCATTGAATGGTCTATGCATGGTAACCTAATGAAATCATTTTGCATTATTTTAAGAAAAACCCTCCCACTCCGCCCCCGCCCCAAACAAAAAAGGTATAATGATAACACACACACACACACACACACACACACACACACACACACACACACACACACACACACACGCCAGCGCGTGCGTGACGGATGCGGCCTTTGAGCCCTTGACCTTGCACTCGCCTGTAGGGGAGGTAACTGTCGCCGCGTTATCATTCCATTCTCTATGACGAAGAGGGGGAAATTTGTGACTTCCGGTTTGTCCTTTGTGCTTCGTCTGACCCGTATGTTGACTGTTTTGTCCTTCATTACAACCTGGAGGTGAAGGTTCTCAGGCATGTCTGTCGAGCGCCTGTGCCTTTCTCCACTTGTATGAAGACTTGTGATTTGCACGAGCTCTGGAAACACAAGAGAAGCTGCTAGTAATATCAATAAATATCACCAGTTAGGATAATGACCAGATGACGAGATGCAAAGGTGGTAGGTGTCACACTGTGATATTTTAAGATTTAGAGGCGTGAACGCACGCAACAATGGGTGTTAGTCATAATGGCAAGTTAACGGGCTGTTGATTTCAGAGTGTTCTGTCTGTCTGTCTGTCTGTCTGTCTGTGTGTGTGTGTGTGTGTGTGTGTGTGTGTGTGTGTGTTACAGTGTGTCACAGTGTGTCACAGTGTGTGGCTGGATGTTCGTCAGTCTTGCACGGCGCTGCTGCCACTTCCACTAACTTGTTTATATTTTACTGTTAGTTACCGATATCAGGACCATGTGAACTCTGCTTATCTATCATTTATAATAACATTTTTACGCAAATCAGTAAATAATTCTGTCCCAAAGGAGCAGCTACTTCTTCGGATGCTACTTCCACGATATCCATGCATACTTTCTAAACATAAGCCACTCACTATGCACACCAGCACAGGGGAGCTGAAACGGTCGGCTACCATTTCACTGTTCGCCTAATCCGCATAATTACGTTATCTGGGTCAGAGTCATAAAATGCGGACAGTGGTGTGAGAGAAAGGTCGGCGGAGTTCAGAACCTCTGGCAGTACTAGCTGGTGAATCACTCATTGTCGGTGTACATTAACTTCTGATATCTCACCTTTTGTGGCGTTCTCGGTATCATTCTCCACACGATGTAGGAATATCCATCCATCACGAAATGAATGTATGTCGGGCATGTATTGTGAACTTGTCTACGTCATGAAATAGGCAAGTGACTTTGCCCACTACGTGAACTCGGCAGCACATACAATGCTTTTAATGTGACATGATTTTTAAATGTTGCCTATTTCATGAATTAGGTAGCTTAAATCATAAAAACAGGCTACCTATATCATAACTGAAACAAAACTGCTTAGTTTACGAACTGGGCAAACTCAAGAATCTGACATCACCACCACCTATCTCAGCCTCTCGTCCACAGTGCCCCAAACCTCCAACCCCCCCTCTCCCTCCCCTCCCCGGTCCACAGAGCCCCAAACCTCTACCCCCCCCCCTTTGTTTGTTTGTTTTTACTTGGTCTTGTGTTCAAAACAAGTGTTTGAGGTCAGTATCCTGAATGCAAATGGCTGCCTGTTTCATAAATTAGCTAGCTGTTCAAAATCATTCCACATGTCAGAGGGGAGGCGGGGTGGTCGAATGGTAGAGCGTTGGACTTCTAATGCTCGGGTCGTGAGTTCGATCCCGGCTGGGGCCAAATATTTGTGCTGGCTTTTTCATCGTTGCCCCGTCTTTGATATCACCCTATGTGGTGGAAAAGGACGTTAAATCCCCCAAACACCCACCCACCCATTCCACATGTCAGGGCAAAGTCACTTGTCTGTTTCACGAATTACCTAGCTGTTCAAAATCATTCCACATGTCACTTGTCACAAAGTCACTTGTCTGTTTCATGAATTAGACAATATATTTCACGAGTAAGGCATGACATGTATGTACCACTGACTGTCTGGGAGAGCTTGTTTACTGAACTCTCATCTTTTTCGAAGCAATCTGTGGACCGGTTATGGTAACAAAGACTTGAAAGATTTATTTATGTTCGGCTATATTTCAAAACAAATCCCTTCCGACAACAGAGAGAGAGAGAGAGAGAGAGAGAGAGAGGGGGGGGGCATTTTTCGAAACCAGTAAATCAAAAGCGGTGTTACAAGATAGCTGAGCTACGCCCTAAATCTGCATGTGTTTGCATGAATTTTGTTTCAGTCCAAAGACTGCGTTCCTACACAAAATGCTGTGATACATTTTTTTTTTAAATCTTGAAAATGACAGACCCTAGACCGATCTTCTGAACATCAAACTACTAAGACAAAGACACAAAATGTATAAAATTTATAAAATTTAATACAGCCTGCGTTCATCTGATTGTAGCCCAAAGCGCAGTAGACGCCGACAGTGTTGCGGCTATACTCGACCAGGTAGCACATGTCGTTCGTGCAACGGACAGGGGGTCGTAGGTGGTGGGAAAGGACGTTAAACCCCCGAGCACCCATCCCACCAGACAAGGGGAAAGCTGAGGTTTTGTCTTTCGCACGGTCATCAAATGCCAGTGTGTCGCATTAGGACCTCTACGAATTTCCAGCATACAGCGTCACAAACGCCACTGTTCCAAAGGAAAACTAACTTCTTACCATCACTGTCACCAGCATTGTCATTTTGCGATGTCGTATTAGGACGCATCATAGCTGTGTGTATGTAACGTGTATGTGACGTGTATTTCATGTGTATGTTTTGCCACTTCACTATTGTGAGGCGCCCAGAGCTCCAGCAGGAGGTTGGGCGCCAGACAAATCCTCATTATTATTATTATTATTAAAACGTCAAATCCTAGTAATCTTAGAAATAGCGCTTTTAAAGAAAGGCCAGAGGAATTTCCCTTCAAGTCGTGCATGTTACACTACTCAAAAACATAAGAAGTCAAGGACCACTTGCAAAAACATGCATAACTCAGCCAAAAAAACAACAAAAAAACACACAAAAAAAACCACCCCAAAACCCCCAAAACACAACAACAACAACAACAACAGCAGACACTCAAATTGTCTTCATTGTTTTCATAAAACCCAGCTTGATCATATAGCCTTTACGTCCTCAAAGTTCACGGATTTTCGTGCATGGACTGTTGAGGAGCGATTGTTCAAAGACGACTGGGTAGAAGTTTAAAATTCACATGACACTTCATGCAAGCGAATTCACTGAAAACAGCGTCAGTAATGGGTGGTGTCTCCATGCTTTGCAATAAAGTCAGTGCAGTGACGCCCATAAAGACACACCCGTCTCCCAAAGTTGCTGAAATCTGGCGTTTTCAAAGACCTTGCAACATGGCCCTGAGTTTGTGAATCGCTGTATAGTGCACACACCGCAGGGCGGCGTTAATTGAGATGCACAGAGATGGCGTGTTGACAGAGACAAATGACATAACGCAGAGAGAGCGGCAGTCTCTCTGGCTCGTTATTCATATTAGCTGTGCTATAAATTGTTCCGTTTAAATGATGAGAGAAACCTATTGTTTACATGTAACTTTCCGTGTCACTTTTTGACCGCTTGTGGAACACACACGCGCGCGCGCACACACACACACACACACACACAAAGAGAGAGAGAGAGAGAAAGTGGGTGGGTGTCTGGGGGTTTAACGTCCTTTTCCACCACATAGGGTGATATGAGAGAGCACATAAGCTTGTAACCCTCTGTATATACGGAGAGCAGGGCGAGACATAGGCCTACGGGTTGAGCAACCGACTGCCAATCCTAGGGTCGTGCGTTCAAATCTCGGCTGGGTGCTAAATAAATTGTATTGGCGTTTTTGTCACTGCCCTACCTTTGATATAATAAGTGGTAAAAAGGGACGTTAAACCTCAAAGCAACCATTCAGCACAAAGCGCACAGGGCAATGACACCACAAGCTTAGTTATGTCTTTGTTTTGATGAGCTTGCGGGAGCCCCGGTATCTCACTTGTTAATCCTACAACACGCGTAAAATACTATACTACAATGAACCGGGGACGGGGATCGATGTGAGGTACAGGTGAAGTGGTGCTGGGGGGAGGGGGGTCGCCTGTACCAGCCTACAACTGACTCGAATTTGTGAAGGAGGAATTGAGGAGCGGGGGTGGGGGGGGGGGGCATAGTGAGTGGGGGTCAGTGTGAAGGGGTGAGTCTGTGTGTGTGTGTGTGTGTGTGTGTGTGTGTGTGTGTGTGTGTGTGTGTGTGTGTCTGTGTGAAACACCACGGTGCTGAGTCACAAACACAACCCCTTGTTAGCACGACCCTATCGCTCTGCGCACAGTTCCGGCGCATACATCTCCCGGGAAATAAATGGGCAGCAATCGTGATTTCTTGTCTTCATTTACCTCCCTTTCGCCTGGTGGTGTCTGGCAGTTACGGGCCCTTGAAGCCGCGTGACAACAAACTAAATGTCACTCTTTTGTCGGTGAAGTACAAAAATTGTAACGTGCCCCTGTCAACGAGGACAACGTCACACAACCACGGCAGAAGAATTAGCAGCTTTGAATGAGTGCGTGGATTGTTTTCTGGTAAAGTGATGACTTAACACGAGGGTATGTCGCACTGGATTTTACTTTACGCCGCCTAGACCCCCTCCCCTCCCTTCCGCTCCCCCTCCCCCCTACCCCCTCCCTACATCCCTTCTCAACTTTTTATGTTCTGTAAAATTTCCTACAGAGCCCGGGGTGCAATCAAGATGGGCGGCGAACGTTCCCGGTGCTGCCTCGCCTTCAAAATAAAAGTTTCGACAGTGAGCCGTCACATGTTTGAAATATGGCCACACACACACGTGTTTGTATTGTAGTAACACGTGAGTCAAAGTCCTTGTCTCCTTGACAAACCGCCCCTTCCTCAGTGTCACGTCAAAAGACCAAACTTGAAGTCGAAAATGCCCAAACTGACATTATTCCAAACAGCATGTATGAACGAGTAAAGCCTGCTCTTAACTGGGCACAGCGCGCGAAACACACATGTGCACAGCACAGTCGTTGCGCTCGGTGTGTCTACTAACTACAAAACTGAACACAGCTGTGCCCGGTGACAAACCGAATGAAGATGCACTGTCCGCCATGTTTGCGCGCCGAGTGACGTAGTACAGCCAATCAGAATCTGTTGTGGAAACCACAGTCACAGTTGTGGATATTTGAAATCCAGGTTGCTGTGATGACGCCACAGCGGCGGAAACCCCCCAAATCACAACTGTGTGAAAACTGTGGACAGCACTGTGGCGTTCCGCAGTGCCCAGTTAAGAGCCGGCTTAAGACTGATAATGTGGCCATATCTACATGGTTGAGGGACGCTTCAAGCCAGAAGTGTTGTGGCGTAAGGACACAAAATGAGCGTGGGATCAAGTCTGGTGTTTGTTCGAAGCACCCTGCTTTGCAAGTGTGCTCGTTTGTAGTGATTTTCGTGATTTTTGTATTGGTAGGGCAAAGTGCATGCCAGGGTTTTGCAAAAGGAGGCAAGCTGCCAGTGAAGCTGGGACATTTTACGCACAAGAGAGGCGAAGGTGACGAGAGTGGATTTCAGTGAAGTGGCTTTCTGGCCTAAAGAGAAAGTAGACTAGCATTAATCCACTGAGGCCTGAGCGGAAAGGAGACATTCATTTTCTTTTCAAACTCACGTCAGATACGTGCCCTTGAATGGTCTATGCATGGTAATTTTTGTTTCTAGATTGAAGAATTTTTCAGAGTGACGGAGGCTAATAGGGAATATGTAAGCATGTTGAGGTCTCGTACGTTTGTATTCTTTGACCTGTAACTTAAAGGCCCATTTTTCGTTTTTAAAGATCTGTAGGCTTACTGGGCGGGTGGGTGTTTGGCGGTCTAACGTCCTTTTCCACCACATACGGGTAATATCAAAGACGGGGCAACGATGAAAAGGCCAGCATAAATATTTGGCCCCAACCAGGATACGAACTCACGACCCGAGCATTAGAAGACCAGCTCTCTGCCATTCGACCACCCCGGCTCCCCCTGTAGGCTTACTGGTCTTGGTGGTGCCTAGTATTACCCCCCCCCCCCCCCCTAACATGTGCACAGGGACACTCAGCGAGAAAGGTCGTGCAGCACTCAACATCGCTAGACACTGTAGCGATGTGTCTCGCTCACTGACCAAAAGCCAAATAATGTCACGGCAAACTCGTGCTCTGGTTTTGTAAGGGGCCCCGAAGCGCTGAAAACTCTGCAACTGTGACAGAGTTGACTGTGCTTGCACGGTCAACTCTGTAAAAAAAAAAATTCCGCACTTCGGAAAGCTTTTTCTTTAAGCTCTGATCTGAATAATGACAGAGTAGGTGGTTGTCTCACGCGAGCAGGCAGCGAGTTCCTGACTGTTGGGGGTGGTAAACCGAAAACAGCGTTCGCTTTGTATCCCTGTGTATGCCTTTTGCGAGAGCTGAAGAGCGGAACAACAAATGAGATAGGCGCCTGACACAGTTTGTCGTCTGTCAACTTAAACACCTGAGTCTGCCGTTGGGAAAGTCCCTTGTAACGGGGGTATATATTATTTTACTAGCACATCCCCTCTTGATATAGCCCACTATTGACGTCACTGGAGCACGGGAAAGCGGTTCACGTGACAAGCCATCAGTGTGGTCAGGGGCAACTCCTTTGTTTTCGGCGGGTACAGCAAGAGGCACTTTTGTATTGGGTGGGTGGGGGGGGGAGGGTAAAGAAAAGGGACGGGAGGGGTAAGGTATAAATGGAGAAAGTGATATGTATAGGGGCGTGGCGAAACAGTAACAACATTAGTAGTGTTAACACATTGCGTACCGCGCAGGAGTAGCTCACGTTTTTGACTCTTTCGGTTTTGGCCATGTGTGCGAAAATCAGGTATGATTTACGGCTCCTCTGTTAACTTTTTCGCACCGCGTCACATGCGGCCATGTGACATGCTGTCTTCCCCTCTGTCCGCGGCACATCCCGAGCTGTGCCACTCGCTAGTCTGCGTTGTACGGGGCACATCGCGCGCTGTGACACGTACTGTAAAAATTCCCCTTCCACACCTCTGCGGTCTAAGAGAGGCAACTCTTGCTATAATTTTTCAGTGGTTATCGACGAGTAAATTTGCTGTTACTGGCCTTTATAGAAAAGGTCTGTTATTTTTTCTGGAACTTTTCCTTGACCCACTTGCAGAATGGAATGCGACCGAGTTTGCAGGAAAACAAAATGGCGGCACCAAGGAAAAAAAACCATGTGCGCGCGTTTCAGTACAATTTAAGAGGTTCTAGCTGAGGGATCGGACGAAGAGGGGGATTTACCTGTAGAAAGTGAAGATGAAGGAGCGGATGATGCTGATAATAAGGAATGACGTGCTGGATATAGCACCAAATCAAGTCGCACTATTCGACTTTGAAACATGGGCCAGCGCTGCTAGATCTAAACAGTGCCGAGTGAACTCGTGAAAAGTTTGGTGTTTTTTTCGAGGATTTTCTTCATCTAACTACAAAATGTTACCTGGTATACAGTTCTGAATTTTTGCAAACCATTGCCAAGGTAAGGACACAATTTACATTGTTGGAAAGACGATCGCTTCTGTTCTGTAATAACACAGCTGCATGAAAACAATGTCTGTTTGTGTTTACTTTTCACGTGTTGTTTAGCATGTTCTAGTGTCTCTCTTGTGAAATCAGCACACAGGCGAATATTTTTCTCTGAAAGTGCTCATGTTGAACTTTCCATCCATACCAAACACTAGGGCATAAAACACTGCCAAAGCGGTGAACAAAAAATCCGAAAACTGCTAAAAATGCTACGTACGCAACGGATGTGCGGTGAGACTGAGCGCGAGTACGCTGGGAACAGCCGAGGCTCGAGGCGCGCGTAGCGAAAAAGTTAACGGCTCTTACTGCAGCAAAGACGAGTATGGTCAAAGTGCAACACCCCCACTAAGCCAAATTTACATCCATGCAGACTGAATTAATTATGTGTGATTTGTGTGTGTGTGTGTGTGTGTGTGTGTGTGTGTGTGTGTGTGTGTGTGTTCTCGTTGTATCGCAGTGATTGGCTAATGCCGTCGTGCGGAAGGAAACAATTTGCAAATTCAGTTTGAGAGTACGAACTACGAATAATTATTTAGTGTAACACTCAGGTAAACTGCGGACAGTTCAAAGGGGAACATGAATATTCAGTTCGGCATACAGTACCCAGCATGTACAAATCGGTGACTTCCCTCTGCCAAAGGCGCTAGAATGAATGTAAGTGAAGAAGTGAAAATAAATAAAGATTACATCACGACAGCGGACAAAGTGCGTGCTGTTCACAGGAACAAGCAGGTCATGACCTGCCATTAAACACGTGTTTACAGCACCTGACACGTGAAAATCTCGTGTTAATTAACGAGGAGACCTTCTCTCCCCACAGCAACAATTTCATCACGATGTTTACACCACAACACTATCACTGGAAGTACGACTGGTAAGTAATATTGCCGCCTCTCTGTCTTTTTCTGTCTCTCTCTCTCTGAACTTGTGGTAACCAAAGACTGGTAGAATCTCATTTAACGTAAAAACTTTTAGGCTATATTTACTACAGTCGAGCACGCTTAAGTCGAATTCGCAGGGGAAATGGATTTTTGTTCGACGTATCCGAAGTTTGACTTATCCGTGACGACGGATAAGGTCGAATTTCGACTCTAGCTTCGAGTTAAGCGAGTTGCAACTTTTCACCCCCCTGATTCGATTTGGAAACTGAAATTTACTTTCCCTGGTCAACATGAACTTACTGCTGCTGCGTTGGTATAGTTCGCCCCCTTGTGTCATTTGCACCTGCTGTAAATGCACTGCGACCGTCTGAACAACATAGCGATTGCACCATCAGTTACCACAAGGTAACCCCAACCCTAAATCTAAACCTAAATCGATATAAGCAGGCGAACTCTACTAAATGAGTGTGGATGCGTTTGAATAGTTTGCCCAGTACGGCCCAGGGGTGCGAACTATACTGAGCCTTATTGCTAGGATTTGTTATATTCAATACGCTCGTGTAAGCTGCCATGTCATCGAATCTCCGTAGCTATTTTGTTCACTTTGAGTTCACTTTCAGTTCAGAGTATTGGCTTGGTCTTACCATAGTCACACATGCAATGCAGAGGAATTAGAAAGCCAAGTTCTTCTGATGGCTGTTTCGTTGTGACATGAAAGCTGTCTGGCACCAAACGGTGATAAGTTTCCAGCTTATGTTTTCTTCCTCTTTTCTAGTTTCACTGACTCTTATTCTGCTTGTAAGATCAGCAGCGTCATCTGTGCGTGTGTGTGTGTGTGTGTGTGTGTGTGTGTGTGTGTGTGTGTGTGTGTTCGCAGTCATATGATCGCATGTGCTCAATAAATTCTAGTGCAACGTCATAATTATAAACACACGCAGTCAAACAGCAGAAAGATCCAACTCTAACGGCACCAACCGGCAAACTCTCTCTCTCTCTCTCTCTCTCTCTCTCACACACACACACACACACACACACACACACACATTTCACACACCAGGAATAACTCACTGCATGCTTACCGTCCGAAACCGACGGCAAATCCCCTTCTTAACACTGGCGACAGAAAAACCTCACAGATCAGGGGCACAGGGTCAGATCTCACGCCTAGCTCTGTTTTTGCACGTGTTTCTCGCCAATTTCGTGTTCTACCACCCAAGATAACCAGCCCTAAGGCCCGCAGGACACATAACACTGTCAACCTGTACTTGCACGGAAAATGTTAAATCTCTGTGCAAGCCGTGTTTTGGCGCTGATGCATCAGAAGGACAAAAAGAAATTCCCGTGCCAGCGACTGGTACGACTTATCCGAGGCTAAAATTGCAGATTCCGTTTGACATAACCGAGTTTTGACTTATCCGTTTTTGAGTACTCGTTCGACTTATCCGTGGATAATTTAGTCATACAAAGAGCAAGTTTTGCCGGGAAAAACATTTTGCTTCGACGTATCCGAAGTTCGACGTAAGCGTGTTTGACTTAAGCGTATGGGTCTGTAGTTGTTTTAAACCCGCTTTTTACCTTTTAACGAAGGGGGCCTTCAAACTTGTGGCTGCCGCGAATTAGTCTTTGTCGCTGACGCGGCGTTAAGCCTTAAAATACTCTCTCTCTCTCTCTCTCTCTCTCTTGTCTTTCTGTTTGTCTGTCTGTTTGTCTGTCTCTGAAATTGTGGTCAGTTAACAACTTGTTTATTTTTCATAGTTAGCGACGGCTGGATGAAATTGTCAAGCTTCTCTTGTCAAAATCACTTCAAACCCCGTTTTCTGTCTGTCTGTCTCTGTCTCTCTCTCATGTATGAGGTGTCTGCAACACACACACACACACACACACACACACACACACACACACACACACACACACACACAAAACGATGCAATAAAAGTGTCACGAAGCGTGCATGATTAGCCGCTAGTCGTGACATTTATAATGCAGCTAACGTTTTCTATCATATTTACCTCCCAAACCGAAAAATAACAACACTAACCAACCAAATACTCGGCTCTATCTGATATTGAAAATTGTTAGCATCACCAGGTGCGATATCGCACCTTATTGATTCATATATGTGTGTTACAACAACACAATAAAGATGAATATGCAGGAAACGTAGTGTGTGTGGGAGCGTTGCGTCACAGATTCGGAACAAACAGCTTTTATTGAATAGATGTAGCAGATAGTTCAGTAAAATACGGAAAACTCTGCATTGCATGCTAACTCACTAGACACGCTGTGTGTGTGTGTGTGTGTGTGTGTGTGTGTGTGTGTGTGTGTGTGTGTGTGTGTGTGTGTGTGTGAGAGAGAGAGAGAGAGAGAGAATGATGATGATGGAGAGAGGGAGATAGAAGATGATGATGATGATGATGATGATGATGATGAGAGAGAGAGAGGGAGAGAGAGAGTTCGAATTCCGACTGGGCCCAACTATTTGTGCTGGCTGTTTCATCAGTCGTTGCGGCCCCATTTTTGATATCACCCGTATGTGGTGGAAAAGGACGTTAAGCTCCCAAACTCCCACTCACCCCAACGGCACCCACCCATCCTTCTCTCAGTCGAAGTCTCACGAGAGAGAGAGAGAGAGAGAGAGAGAGAGAGAGAGAGAGAGAGAGAGAGAGAGAGAGCTCCTTCGGTTCACGACCTTTTTCTCCCACACATATATGCCGTAAAATCAAAAGACAAATAGTTCGGTCTGTTTTCAATTGTCCATATGTCAACGTTAGGTTGAGGAGTGCTGTATTGCTGTCACCGCGAAAGCCTAGGTTCGAATCCTGACCACCCTGAACTGTAATCCACGCACACGATAATTCAGTGCCTGTCTGCATTGTTTCAACTATTCCTACGTATGTTTAGTTAGGGTGTGGGAAGCCTTTTTCTGGAAATGTGTGGCACAAACAAAATCATTAACTCATCCAGCAACGCGCTAAACCTTCACATAATAATGACATCCTGTCTATAGCGGCCACCTGCCTGAGGCGGCCAATGTCAACTAATAATAATAATAATAATGACGACGACGACGATGATGATGATGATGATGATGATATCTAATCACATTTATACAGCGCAATTCTTGAAAATACATCAACACACTGCGCATTCACACAACACTCACACGCACATAGAAGACATCCTACAACAGCAGGCACCAAACAAACTAACCCTTGAGTACTGCCTTGTGTAGGTTTTCATGTGATACCGGTCTGTCCTGACTGCTGAATTGCTTACTGGGTGTTTCTCTCCAGGGCTCTGATGTATGAACAGAGACAAGGCTAGTCTACGTCATAGCATTTAATCTCAGACTTACTGCGTTGGGCGTTAAACTCACAAACACCCTGCTGCGTTGGGACTATCCCCAGCGTGCACTGCTTAAAATAATCATATGCCTGCACTGAGTCTGCGCTTATGAATAGCTAATCTGTTGGTCTCAGCTCGGTCAAACTAGTCTTAGACTTACATCTTAGTCTCCCTTCATGCATGAGGCCCCTGGTCTTTCGACTTTCTGTCTTCCTCAATCAAAATTCGTAAAGGTTGGTGGGTGATTCCCCTGCGGTTTTTACCGGGGGGGAGCAACCCGGATTCCAAGAAAGATAATTAACTACCTTTATTACGAGATGGTGGACAGTTTCCTTGAAACTTTAGACATGAATTAGATTACATGTTAAAAACGAAGCGTTTCATACTTAATTAGGCTACCGCTGAAACTGATCCAGCAGTCTGTCCCAGAGTTCGTATCATTTTATTTGTAGATATTCGCTTAGTAGCACAACCAAAATTCACGTCCCCCCCCCCACCCCCCATCCCCCCACCGCTCCTTCTCTCTTTCTCGTGTGTGTGTGTGTGTGTGTGTGCGCGCGCGCGCGCTCGATTTCTTTTGGGTTTTTTTGTGGGGTTTCTTTTGATAGTTTAGACGTTTGAATGTTCGTTTTTGGTATGTTTGATTTTTGTTCCTAGCAAGTTCGAAAATAATACCGTTGTCAAATAAAAGTCATCTCTCTTCCTCACTCTCTCTCTCTCTCTCTCCCTGTCTGTCTGTTTGTCTCTCTCTCCGTCTGTCGGTTTGTCTGTCTGTCTTAAGCAATGGCTATTATTGTATACACAAAATGTCAACCACCAGCACGTGACATGTTATAGCACATCGTATAATAATATTAACCCTACATGCGGAGTCTCTACATAGTCCCTCTCCTTTTGCTTCCACCTGGACGGGAAATTGAATACAATTTTGTTGAAATAACATAACTATGCAATAAGTAAAATGGTACGCACCTCTCTCGCTGTTGACACTCTTGTCTTTTCCGGCTGACCACGGAAAACCACTGCAGACATTCATCATGGGGATGACTAGAACCAGTATAACCATCGCCTTGCCGATCATGTTACGAGTTGAAAATTTCTTCCTTCAAGAACCGTAAAAAATTAAATACATCCACACAGGCTCGTCCGTCCCTTTTTCTTGAAAACACTGCAGCAAGCGAGAACACTCTTCTCAGTCTTCTGGTCTTTGTTTCAAAGAGATGACGGTTCTAGTGATTAAAGCAAGGCCGTTTGGAGTTGAAGTTTGTTTCAGATTGAAACAACGGTGGTCTGGAGTTGAAATTTCTTTCTGGTTGAAACAACGGCTTTCTGGGGTTGAAGTTTGAAACAGCGCTGTTCAGAGTTAAAGCTTGTTCCTGATTAAAACAACGGTGTTCAAAGTTGTCGTCTGCTCTTGACTGAAGCAACGGTGTTGTAGAGTTGTAGTTCTGACGACGGAACCTGTGTGGGTTTTGCTAGTCCTGTGTGTGGACGCGTGTGTCGCTGGTTGCCCTGTAGATTATTAAAACCCCCGGCGTAAGGGACTCGGCTACAGCTGGCTCAAGACGCTCGCTCCATGATGAATGTCCCCTGTCCTCTCTCACTCTCTCCGCTCAGCCAGTTACACTCAGGGGCAGACAACTGCATGGTCTGCCCACTGCTTACGTATCCTCGGCAGAATCTCGCAGGTAGTAACAAGATGGCCACCAGCCCAATATGTTGTTTCCATTTAATCACCTGCTGTCGTCACAGTCGTTCTGTTGTAATGCCATGTATCCGGGAGGACTCTCTCTCTCTAATTGAAACAACTGACCGGGCTTGTCAGACCAATCTTGTTTTTGGAAGAGAGACGTGAAGTTGTTTTCTTTGAAATCTATGACGTTTCTTCTCACTGGGATGACGCATAATACATTTGACGTAATCACTTTGATACAATTCTTGCAATGAAAGCAGCCCCATGATAATTGAAGTGTTGCTACTGCGTGTAAAGATCGAATTAATACCGGCTCAGTATGTTTAACAGACAAGTCAGGGATTATGAAAAGACTCGTCCGAAAGCCCGCAGACTAGTGAAAATACCGTCGGACTAGTTAAATTGTTTTACCACTGGCCCGCCGGACTAGTTGAGATTACGAGGCAAAGCTTGCTCTATTTTCACAGAGCTGAATGCACACGGTACTGTCAGCGAGCCTCTCTCTCTCTCTATTGGAAAAACAAATTCCCAGTAGTACGCTTTCCGCGAACGGTGCAAATCTCCCCTCGCTACGGTCCTGGCAAGACAGCGAATTAATTTTGTGTGCACGCGTGACCGCGGACAAAGATAGGGCAATTAGCGCATCGCCCCCGAAGCTCCACTGCAGCTCTGCGGGTAGTTATCACCTCATCCGCCAGTTCGACGTCCTTTACACCTGTCAAATCACTGACCATTATTTTCACAAGACACCCTATCACGCGTAGGTCGGTGCGTGTGAACGTGTTTGTGTGCCGGTGTGTGTGAGCGAATTAAGGCGGATATTAATTTTGATAGGTATCGCGTGGGTACTAATCCGGCCCCCTTGTTTTCGTGTTTGACAATAAAGACAAGCCAATCGTATTCTCGGTGTCGAATGACGTTGATGACACAATTCAATGAATCACTGAATCAATGAACATAGATTCCATCTTTTTTCCGCGCCTGTCTGTGTGTGCGTGTGCGTGTTGGGCAGAGAGGTGGTGTGTGTGTGTGTGTGTGTGTGTGTGTGTGTGTGTGTGTGTGTGTGTCAATTTGCAGCCACACTTTAGACGTTGTTTTGTCTAAAAACTGTAAACGCTCTCTCTCTCTCTCTCTCTCTCTCTCTTATGTGCTGTTCTGTCACTGTATTACACTGCTCAGAGTCTGTGGCAAAAACAAAACTTCAACGTGACCGCGGACAAAGACAGGGCAATTAGCGCATCGCCCCCGAAGCTCCACTGCAGCTCTGCGGGTAGTTATCACCTCATCCGCCAGTTCCGACGTCCTTTACACTTGTCAAATCACTGACCATTGTTTTCACAAGACACCCTATCACGCGTAGGTCGGTGCGTGTGAACTGACGTGTTTCTTTGTGTGCCGGTGTGTGTGAGCGAATTAGGGCGGACCGGATATTAATTTTGATAGGTATCGTGGGTACTAATCCGGGCCCCTTGTTTTCGTGTTTGACAATCAGACAAGCCAATCGTATTCTCGGTGTCGAATGACGTTGATGACACAATTCAATGAATCACTGAATCAATGAACATAGATTCCATCTTTTTTCCGCGCCTGTCTGTGTGTGCGTGTGCGTGTTGGGGAGAGAGGTGGTGTGTGTGTGTGTGTGTGTGTGTGTGTGTGTGTGTGTGTGTGTGAATCTGCAGCCACACTTTAGACGTTGTTTTGCCGGTCTAAAAACTGTAAACGCGCGCTCTCTCTCTCTCTCTCTCTCTCACACTTATGTGCTGTTCTGTCACTGTATTACACTGCTCAGAGTCTGTGGCAAAAACAAAACTTCAAATAGAGAAATTCGGAAAACAATGGCGAGACATAATCAAGAAACGCCAGCATTAGGCCTACGTCAGTCAAATATGACGTCGGCAAAATGAGGCTTATACTGCGCGAATGTTCTAGATCTGACCTGTTCAGTATGTAAGCAGCCCTGCACAGCGTCCTGAGTTCTTTTTCTTTCAAGAATTTGTTCTCCGCGCATCTTCTGTTAGTAAAGTCATTGGAGTTGTATTCTGTTGAATCCCGTGTCTTCTCTGCGAGTGCACGAAGATGGCGACATAGCAGAAGTAAAATACAACACCACGTCTCCAAACAGAGGAATTCGGAAAGAAAGTGGCGAGACACCCCCAAGAAAAAACAGCATAACGTCAATCAAACATGACGCACTTACTTTACGTCAGTGCGCGTGCGTCTCTTCTTCGATGTTTGTGCGGCGTGTGGCTTGTAGTGGAAATGTGCTGTGAGTACAAATTTTCGAGTCAACTGAAGATAACGGCTGCAGTGAATTTTTCTAATTTTTTTGTATATTTTTTATGGCACCCCAGGCTCATTATCTATGTATAGTAGGAGCGATTTTGAGATCTAAAGTGTGTTCACCAGCACTTTCATCAGGTACGGCTTACGCCAAAAGTATAAAAGCGACAACCTCCAAAATTCACTTAGTTGAGAGTCCGTATTCATGCTATCTATGTCCAAAACATGGAGTGGTTTAGGTATATATTACGCCTTTAAACGCCAGAAAGCCACTTTTTCTAAAAAGGGAGATAAATCGCAAATCACGTGTGCAATCATACCTGGATCGGGCCTTCTGTTCAACAATCTTGATTCATTTAGAAACCCCAAATTTAAAATCGATCGGTTCAGAATTTTCGGAGAAATAGGCATCTGAACTGGGTTCACATGCAATGTCAACTCAGGCTCGGTTTACATGAAAACTATAAGAGGGACCATTTTCTAGTAGTGACTCTGTTCAGAGTCCGTATTCAAGCTATCTACTGCCAAAAAATTGAGTGATTTAAATAAATATTACGCCTGTAAACGAAAGACAACCAACTTGTCTCAAAAGGGCGATAACTCCCAAATCACTTAAGCAATCATCACACGCTTGAATCGTCTAATGTAACATTTTGATATATTTGGATACCCCAAATTTGAAGCCATTCGGTTAAGTATTTTCGAAGAAACGGGCCCGGACACAATTCACACACGCACGCACACACACACGCACACACACACATCCACACAGACAGCACTCAATGAGGAGGAGAAGTGCGTTCGGCGCACCATACATGCCAGCATCGATGACGCATGTTTTCTTACGTCATTGTCAGAGTTACACTTGCATAATCGTCTCTGCGGGAGATCGGCAGTGACGTGCGTTTGTACCACAGATGCTTGCCCATGAACGTGGAAAATTTAGCCCGTCCTATGATGTTGTTTCCATTACTATGGAAACAACATAAAAAGCCCCGAGGGAATTGCACAATGTGTACATGTGCACATGCGCCTAGCGCCAAGTCTCGACAAATCTCCCGAGACCTCAGTACCAAGTTTAGTAGTGACAAAGAACACAAATGGTGCAGGCCGGTATGGACGGAAGTTCGGAAACCCAAACTAGGCTATTACTCATGAAAATGTCTTAGTAGTGCTAGCAGTAGTATTTAAGTTCTAGTGCTACTAAGACCCCCCCCCCCACCCCCCACCCCCACCCCCACCCCCCACCCCCACCCCCAACCCCCAACCCCCAACCCCCGCCTCCCAAGAGCCTGAAAAGGTGAGTTTTTGACCAGCTGTACTGGCATCGAATTTTAATTTCTGTTCTTGCTAGGGGGAGCCGGGATGGCCGAATGGTAGAGCGTTGGACTTCTAATGCCCGGGTCGTGAGTTCGTATCCCGGCTGGGGCCAAATATTTGTGCTGGCTTTTTCGTCGTTGTTCCGTCTTTGACATCACCCGTATGTGGTGGAAAAGGACGTTCAACTCCCAAACACCCACCCACCCTGTACTTGCTGGATAAAAATGTATTACGAAAAACGAAAATGATCACACAAGGTTTTGCCAACGAAAGAGCCGGTTCTGCGTAAAGGGAGAGGGGAGTTGGGGGTGGGGGATTTAAAGTCAACACAGTGGTGTGTGTGTGTGTGTGTGTGTGTGTGTGTGGATCCGGCAGGTGAGAAGGAAGTAATGCCGGAGAGGGGATAAAGGTTCGGGCATAAGTCCATCAGAACCACACATAAGCTTGAAGGGCCAAATTCCCGCAATCGAAAAGAATTGCCTGTAGTCTCCGTCGTTTTGACAAAAACACTTTTCTCGATCCGTATTTCAAGACTCAGAACAGTGCAAACTCGGATCTCGGAATTCCCTACCCACATCCCTGGTCGGGTTTAGCTACACTTATTGACAACTTTTCTCGCTACAGTTAAGTTTTACTACCCAGTCAAGACTGGGCCAACCCTGTTCCGGGTCCGTCGATAACTCTAGGTCCCTGCGACGACGGCCAAGCCGGGCTAACCGAGACCGATCCGAGCTAAGTGATACCTAAGAAGGAAAAAACAAAAATACTCGGTGACAAGGAAAGCGGACAGTTGCGAACAACTTTGAGGTCCCCGTGTTATTTCACAGTGTGCACAGAAGCGGTGAAAACTGTCCCATTCACCAGCACAGTACATTCTCAGCCTGTTTCGAGATTATTGCCTGCATGAGTCGTCTCCCTTGCCGCAACAAGCACGCATTTTTTTCTCGGCAGAGCACAAAGCTCCCACGAAAAATGCATGCATGCTGCGGGTCTGTGTATGCACGGGGAACAACTCACTTTCCTTGTCACCGAGTTTTTTTTTTTTTTTTTTTTTCCCTTAGATATCACTTCGTTCGGCTCGGTCTCGGTTAGCCCGGCTTGGCCGTCTTCGCAGGGGCTTGGAGTTATCGACGGACCCGGAACAGGGTTGAGACTGCGCAAGTCTATCTACGAGGCAGACAAGCCAGGACAAGTCGACAGCTTATGCTCACGAACTTACGTCAAGGTGTGATGTGCCTGTGGGACAGGGTTAAGGACACACGATTTGGATGTGAGCTGGAAGCTAAATCTGTTCAGCTAAACGCGTTATGAAGGGGAACATAACGGATGGTCTGTTATTTCGGACCGTGCACGGCCAAACGTCAAGCCGTTGATGTATGTCACCGGAGCCTCATTTGCATGTTAACTACAGAAGCGAGAGAGGATCTCTTCTGTTACTTTTGTCTTGTCTTGCCTTCCTATCCTAGACGGCGCGGGTAGTCAGTGTGAACATTAAACTGGAACCATGCAGAGATGTTTGAGAAACAAACAAAAACAACAAATAAAAAACAAAGCCATAGCAATTTGAACAGACGAAACAACCAACCTCCCTCCCCCAAACAATAAACAAACAAACAAACAAACAAAAAGTTACCAAAAAACAACAACAACAACAACAGCAAAACCAATCCAACCAAACAAACAGTCCCCTCCCCCCCAAAAAAAAACAAAAACAAAAAAAAACAAACAAACAAAAAAAACCCAACATAACAAAAACAAAACCTTATACACAAACCAAAACAAAACAGAACAGAATAAACAAGAAAGAACACCCCAAAACAGAACAAACAAAACAAACAAATTGAAAATCCATCCAAACCAAACGTAACAAACAAGCAAACAAACAAACAAATCTATTTGCTCCTAACTCAGAAACATCCCGAGCATTGAGTCTCCATGAACCGCTCTATCCCTATGTTTCCCGCCAAACCATCAGGCAGAAACACACAGTCACCAGACACGATACAATACAGCGTATAGCTTCTATTTGTCCTGAGGATGCCTTCCTATGGTTTGCTAATTGGCTTCAAGGAGTTGGCCAGGCGAACGTCCAATGGCAGGCCTGCAGAAGATTACCTTTGACCTCGGGGGCCAGGCGAGTGACCAATCGCAGGCCCACACAAGCTGACCCCTGACCCCTGACCAGGCAGCTGATGATGATATGCAGGGAAAGTCGTGATTCCCCGTACGATTTATGCCTAACCGGCGAAGCTAGTCCAAATCTGTTAGGGAATGGCCCGGGGGGGGGGGGGGGGGGGAGGAGGTGGGGGGGGGGAAGGAGGTGGGGGGGGGGGCGAGGAGGGGGGGGGGGGCAACTAATCGGTGAGGCCTAACACACGCAGAGAGTTTTGTCCCTTACAGTGGGTAACTGAGTATAGTGTCTTCGGTAACTCAGTCGCCATCGGAGATAACTTTTTCAATGGAGCCACTTTTACAGACCTATTGCAGAGAAAAGGTCATTCAGGAAGTTGTGACCTGATACATTTTATAACAGCCAGTGTTCTCTGTGTTTTTATGTTGTTTCCATAGTAATGGAAACAACATCATAGGACGGGCTAAATTTTCCACGTTCATGGGCAAGCATCTGTGGTACAAACGCACGTCACTACCGATCTCCCGCAGAGACGATTATGCAAGTGTAACTCTGACAATGACGTAAGAAAACGTGCGTCATCGATGCTGGCATGTATGGTGCGCCGAACGCGCTTCTCCTCCTCAGTGAGTGCCGTCTGTGTGGATGTGTGTGTGTGTGTGTGTGTGTGTGAATTGTGTCCGGGCCCGTTTCTTCGAAAATACTTAACCGAATGGCTTCAAATTTGGGGTATCCAAATATATCAAAATGTTACATTAGACGATTCACACACACACACACACACACACACACACACACACACACACACACACACACACACACACACACACACACACACTCTCTCTCTCTCTCTCTCTCTCTCTTACACACACACACACACACGCACTCTCTCTCTCCCCCCCCCCCCACACACACACACGCGCGCGCGCGCGCGCGGAGTGATCGTGAACGTTACAGTGACGTCATTTACAGAAAATGACGTATCGGTAAAACAGGAACTCCTCTTAAAAGCCCATGCAAAAATCGTCACTAGGAGCCACTTCAAGCCACTATTATGCAATCTACAGCGGCCTTGGGCCCATCTTGGAAGCCCCACGCCTTGCGTACTAGTGGCTCGAAGTGGCTCCTGCTTATGTGCAGTGGCTTGTTCTTTTTAACCGGTCTTATTATATAGCGGACAGGGCGTGATCGGCCTCAGACTCTCAAGACATACAAACACAACACCTCAAAACAGGAAGCAAAACAGTGTTTTCTTTTACTACAGATTGAATCAGCAAATCGATGACATTAATAAAAGTCGTAATTTTCAATGAGTTTACACATTGTAACGATAATACGAGATATCACATTGTACAATTAACAACAACAGACGTGCAAATCAATGACAAATAATGTAAAAAATAACATAAAAATAACACCACCATCTAAACGTTGCATTCCTACTGGAGATAGCAGCTGGTTTTGTAGTGTGACAAGCTAGCAAGCTGTACATATTTTGTCGTAGTGACGAGTGTAAATGTTGTGTAAAGTCGTTGTAGTGTAGGGGAAGGTGACGGATGAAGGTCTCCGTTACGCAACAAAAAAAAAAAAGAAAAAAAAAAGAAAGAAGAAGTTAAAAAAAAAAGCAAGCAAAAATGTACAGACAAGAAGGCAACGTTCTCCGAAGAGGATTGCCGATGTTTCCAGAAACAATGCCAGTATACGACAGAGATTATAGGAATTAATTCGAAGAAACAGACAGGGGTGGCAAGGCAGCGATACAAACAGAATACCCTTCCACATAATTTTGGCGCACGTTCACATAAACAAACTGGGTAGTGAAACAGCTCTGCCGCGCTTTTGTAGGAATTTTTTTTTCAGCAAATATACTGAATTTCAAGCCACCGTAAGAATCACGTGCTTTAATCGACCAATAAAATGCTTCAGTGCGAACGATAAGCACCCTTTGGATTACAGTAAGTTTGTGTCACAGATGCAACACTGATGGTGAATATTGTAATCGTTATAGTGCACGTTTCTGCTTTCAGTTTATTGGTAAAAGGGGTAATAAACATGCCGGGTATTCTCAGTATATCTCTGTATCGTAGGAAATGTAAATTTGCAACAAAGGGAACACAATTTGGAGAAGTATATTATTAATTTGATCCAACAAGAACAGAATGGTTTCGAAAGTAAACAAGGCAGACCACTCAGAAGGGAGAAGAGAAAGGGGAGGAAACTCAGGAGCACGACCCGTTTGTAGGGAGAGATAATATTAATTTTATTGAGTTGGCAAAACAAGAGGACTAGTGGAAGCAGTCGTTATCTTTTTGATTTCTTCTTTCTTCTCGGCGACTTCTTGTTTTTTGTGCCGTCCTTGGCTTGGGAAGCATCTAATGAAGGGAAGGATGAAAACACGGTTGATACTAGGCATAGTCAGTGGGACTTTGTGAAGAGGACTTCGCTGAGCAGCGTAACCCATTTTACATGTAAATTAGGCACGTTAGGGGGACCATTAGCTATTTGCAGCGTGTTAGCCGCTCGCGGCCTCTGCCGTGTAGCTTAATTTACATGTAAATGGGTTACGCTCAGCGAAGTCCTCCTTACGAAGTCCTACTAAATATGCCTAATGCGGATGAACAGTTACTGTGCAGACTGTGAAAACTTTGACATGAACTACTGACTTTCGGTTCCACTTGTGACAGTTGTTCTTCTTCTCATTGTGATGTTTTGACTTGTGACTTTGATAGAAAATCTTCTCAAAATTATGAGGAGGTCGAAAAAGAAGGTGCAATAGAAAATAACTGCATGTTCTTAACGTTTACATTTCTTGCGCATTTCGCAGATATACCGTCCGTGTAGTAAAAATGTTCTCAACCTCATGAGGAGGTCGAAAAAGGGGGTGCAATAGAAAATAACTGTAGTTTCTTTGCGTTTATGTTACTTGCGAATTTCGCCAATGTACCGTCCGGTTAGTAAAAATATTGGCAAGTGTTCCATGTATATGATTCTCATTACGTTCGTAATGTTTGGCGAGGCTACACAGGATAGTTATGGCCAAATGTCCACGGCATCATTCAACCGAGTTGCAAACGCTTATCCTATCACGAGTAAGTTTGCATCAAAGTTACCACACACTCTGCTATGTCACTGTTTGTCCATTCCAAGACATCAACAACTTTACAACAACAACAAAAAGAGAGAATTATAACAGGGATGTGTTAAAAACAAAACAAAACAACACAAAACAAATATACAATAAAATCAAATTCAGAGATCTGAAGCTGGATTGAGACACAGTATGTACACCCACAAATGTTACCATAAAATATCATTCCTTATAATGTCCCAGTATGCATCAAATCTCTGAATACTCCACAAATCGCATTAAAACAGGAGAGAAGAAAGGACAGGCTTCAGAGAAAAAGAAATTCTCTGATAGCCATTCCTCAGAAAACAAATCTTCTCGATATTTTGCGAAATTCCAAAGAAACTGCAGGTCAGAATAAGCTTACACCAGTCCAGATTTCTTCACACAAATTTCTTTTCTGAGGAACAACTGTTATCGAGTAGAAAAATATTGAAGAAACGGAATAGATGTTAGACAGTACAAAACAGGCACTGCATCCCGAGGAGTAAAATTAGCTGAAAAGCGAACAAAGAATGGTATGTGTGTGTGTGTGTGTGTGTGTGTGTGTGTGTGTGTGTGTGTGTGTGTGTGTGACGTGTGTGTGTGTGTGGTGCGTGTGTGCCCCCTTTTAGGAGGATGTGGGTGGCGGTGGGTGACCTCACACAAAAAACCGCTTTAAATAACCGATTCCTAATAATTATGTACAGAAGTAACGATGAACTGTAATTGTACACATGGTCACTAGTCATCTTTCGATCTGTCATTACACAGAGTCCGCGACATATCAAACACAGATACCGACCCCGCAACAGTTAATTACATACATCTAGTGACAGGCATGGTACGTTTTAACCAGAAGATATACATTACTTTTATGTACAAATATCACAGATGGCGGAAAAAAGTATATCCTTATTAATTAGTAACACTGTTTGCTCGTGTAATATAAACTCAACCAGGCCGGAAGAGATGAGAATTTTACGTGTGACGTCAACTAATGTTAAAAAGCCTCTTCTGGGTTGTATATTTCTTGTTACTGGTGTAGTAATTTCGTTTTACCTCAACTACACAAGCACTGATGATACTCTTTCATGTTCCCGATCAAAAAGAAAACGTCTGGGTGAATTGGTTTGTCAGCCTACACTAAAATACTTACCTGAAAGGGGCGTAACCGAAGCCACGTGCACGCAAACACAATCCAAAACACTATCTATCAAAGACGGAAAGCCACCATAAATATTTGGTTCTCGGGATTCAAACTCACGGAAAAAGAATTGAACAAAGTCCAACGCTCTACCGGTCGGCTATCCCGGCTCCTGAAAGTCCCAGTCAAAATGCCCTCTAACAAAAACTCATTTGTCTGAGTTTTAAAGCTGTGACGAATACTGTATTTTGATTAGGTTTGCACGAAGTAATATTGCCAACACAATCCGTTAAAGAACGTTAACATGTACAAAAAAAGTAAAAAGATGCATAAAGAAACACTGATGTAAAACCCAACCATACCGAAACTGCCATGAAAGTACCGAAACACTCTTTCATAATTTTAAAGTCCAAACAATGTTAATCTGACGAGTGATAGACCTCGTTCAGGTGCAGCAGCTGTTTAGGTATGCACACGCCGTGCACACTTCCCGGTGTCGCTCAGTATGAGGCTATTCTCTTTTAAGACAAAAAAGCAATGAAACGCTTTGAAATCGCACGTGAAAACGATTCAAATGTGTTTCAGTTTTTGTCGCTGCTTGTTCGTCTTTTCAATGGGCATAGCCTCGAACTGAGCGTCGGAAGTATAGACAAAGAAATACACATACCTAAACTGAAGTTACACCTGAACGGGGCTGTACCACATGTTAGATACAAAACCTTGTTCACAATTTTGCATACACAAACATTGCAAAGCTTGCGATCACGTGAGATGGTACAATTGATTTAGTTTACAAATAAAAGTTTACCCTCATTCAGTATCAGTGGACACAGTCGACAGAAGAACAAACACAAAACACAAACAACAAAAATCCATGACGCGACACAAACAGTGCACAAGTGACAAAATCAACAATTGAGTGACGCGTCAGTTGGCCTTCCCTTCTAGACGCTGCACGCATTCACTGACAGCTCTACGCGAACCGGGCGTGTTCTGCAGGTAAGCCATGTAGGTGGAGGTGAGGTGACGTCGGCTGGTGGGTGCCACTTTGTCCATTCGGTCCAGGTCCATGCGGTAGAAGTCCTGCTGAGTCCTCTTGTAGTCCGCGTCGATCTTCTGCTTGGCTTGAGAGCTGTACTTGTCCTTCAACTCTTTTCTGAAAACATTCGTTCAGCTGTCAGCATGAGGCTGTTTACACTTGCCAGTTTTACTGGGTTGAGCCTTGGTTGGCGCGTTTACATTTAACCAACCCGGGTTAAAAGCGACCCAGGTTCAACCCTGCTACGGACCAGGGTTGAACCCGGGTCCAGGGCAAACCTGCATTTCAGATCTAAACATGCTGCTGGCGTCATGATATGATGCTTTCGTCAAAGCATGACGACAACACACACACACGCGCGCGCGCGCGCACACACACACACACACACACACACACACACACACACACACACACACACACACACACACACACACACACGACCTGCACATATACATCAAACAGACACATACCCTCCCAGAATCAATGTCATCGTTCCATGATTTAATTCTAAATAGCTTCACAGTGACCTTAGAGTACAGCTTTGTTTTCAGTGGCGTAAGCTCCGCTACAATATCCTGTTTAACCCACCTTAAAATGGGCATGTCACTGTGGTACCCACCTTAACATGGGCACGTCACTGTGGTACCCACCTTAACATGGGCACGTCACTGTGGAACCCACCTTAACATGGGCACGTCACTGTAGTACCCACCTTAATATGGGCACGTCACTATAGTACCCACCTTAACATGGGCACGCCACAGTGGTACCCACCCTAACAAGGGCACGCCACAGTGGTACCCGCCATAACATGGGCACGTCACAGTACTACCCACATTAACAAAGGCACGTCACTGTGGTGCACACCTTAACGCGGGCACGTCACTGTGGTACCTACTTCAACATGGGCGCGTCACTGTGACAACCACCCTAACACGGGGACGTCACTGTGGTACTAACCTTAGCATGGGCACGTCACTGTAGTACAACTGCTTCGTTGCCAGTTCTTTTGTTTCCAAATTCACCACCGGAAACTTTGGCAGTCGCGTGCTCCCTTCTTTACGGTTCGGCCCCTCCCCTTTCTTCTCCTTGTGGTGACCCCCTCTCTTGCTGCTGTAAATAATAATAATAATAATATATTGATATAATAAGCCCATGGTAAAATCGCAAGTTTACTTGCAATCTTCAGATTACTAGAAGCCACTTCAAGCCACTATTATGCAGTCTGCAACGGTCTCGGACCAAGCGGGGTACGGCCCATGCCTTGTGTACTGGTGGCTTGAAGTGGCTCCTATTGGTGTGCACGAATGAACGATTGCACAACTGAAAGAACGAATGAATGAATGTACCGAATGAATGAACGAAGAAATGAAACAACGAACGAATGCATCAACGAACGAACGAACTGAACAATGAACTAACGAACGAAAGGATGAAAGAACGAATGAACTAAAGAATAAACGAACAAACAGACGACTACCTGCGGCCAGTAGTATCGTGGCGGGTTGTGGGACGTGACGAAATAGAGGGAAGCAACTCCTGGTCCATACGGAGGTCAACCCAGGGGTCACACAGACCGATAGCTGTGCTGCGGCTGGAGTAAGCGTGAAACTGCTCCTCGGGCTACAAAAAAAAACCAAAAACAGGATTTCTCTTTTAGGTGCATGTAACGCATTCAGTATACAACTTTGGAACTAACCGAACCAGCAAGTGCTTTTTGTTGTACATCCAGTGCGCGGACCATTCTCGGCGGAGTTGAATTTCCGGGTCGAATTATACTATATGAGTGCGCCCGCCTGTACGCGCGAAATCAACCCTGTACTATCGACTTCACTGACGTAAAGCCGGCTCTTAAATTAAGTGGGCACTGCGGAGCGCCACAGTGCTGTCCACAGTTGTGACACAGTTGTGATTTCGGGGGTTTCCGCCGCTGTGGCGTCATCACAGCAACCTGGATTTCAAGTAGCCACAACTGTGACTGGTTTCCACAACAGATTCTGATTGGCTGTACTACGTCAATCGGCGCGCAAACATGGCGGACAGTGCATCTTCAATCGGTTTCTCACCGAGCACAGATGTGTTCAGTTTTGTAGTTAGTAGACACACCGAGCGCAACGACTGTGATGTGCACATGTGTGTTTCGCGCGCTGTGCCCAGTTAAGAGCAGGCTTTAGCCTCTGTGCTGACGTAAAACAGGCTAACCGAGACCTGAGCCGAGACAACTAATAACCAAGAAGGAAAAAACAAACACGCGCGGTGATAAGGAAAGTGGACAGTTCTGAACAACTGTGTTGTCAACGTGTCATTTCACGGTGTGCACAGAAGCGGTGAATTATGTCGCATTCACCGGCAAAGCACATTTTTCAGCCTGTTTCAAAGATTATTGCCTGCATGAGTTGTCTCTCTGGCATACACAGAACCGCAGCAAGCATGCATTTTTCGTGGCAACTCTGTGCTCTGCCACGAGAAAATGCATGCTTGTCATTGGTTGTCTCTGCTCAGGTCTCGGTTTGCCTGTTTCGCGTCAGTGAAGCCGATGGTACAAGGGTGGGTGGGTGTTTGGGGGTTTAACGTCCAGCCGATGGTACAAAGTTGGCTCGAGATACTCTATCGTGATGATTAAAAGAGCTCTTAATCTGAGTATATATATGAACCATGTCATATGTGAACGACGCCATAATATATTATATGAACAACGCCATAATTATGTGAACAACGTCAAATGTGAACTACGCCATGTGTGAACTAACCCATATGTGAATTACGCCATGTGTGAACTACGCCAAATAGGTACACTTTCACGCTAAATAGTACATGTACTCACCAGTTCGATCAGAAAGCGGGTGGTGTGGGTGTTGTAGTAGGGCTCCAGTGTGTTGAAAATGAACGGCGTGTACTTCCGCCTGAAAATCAGTAAAAATCAGCATAAAAGTAACGTTCACAGCCAGGGAATGAAAGGTTGAGACCATTGTCGTTCTACAATGACACCATGATGATGATGAAACTTTATTTATCAACGGTAAAAGTTTTTTTTATATTGAAATTCGCCACTGCTAAAGCTACAGAGACTATCTACTAAAATAAATAAACTATAATTCAAGACAGAAACTTATGCACTAAACTACGAGAGAGAGAGAGAGAGAGTTACCTTGAGGGAGGGACTATTTTAGAAGACTCCCTCTTCAATCCCCCCTCCAGCCTTCTCAGTTCCTCCTTGAAAAACTCCCTCTGCTTGCTCCGCCCATCAGAAAACTCTACACACAATCATTATGTGTCAGTAAAGTATTCTAAGTGCCTTAAACACAATCATTATGTGTCAGTAAAGTATTCTAAGTGCCTTAAACACAATCATTATGTGTCAGTAAATTATTCTAAGTGCCTTAAACACAATCATTATGTGTCAGTAAATTATTCTAAGTGCCTTAAACACAATCATTATGTTTCAGTAAAGTATTCTAAGTGCCTTAAACACAATCATTATGTCAGTAAAGTATTCTAAGTGCCTTAAACACAATCATTATGTGTCAGTCGATTTATTCTACGTGCCTCGAACACAATCATTACTTGCCACTCGTTGAAATAAACGACATGCGCGTCTGATCCCATGTTAAATTTTCTTTTTTTAAAAAAAAGCTTCACAAATCAAAGGTGATGCTGGCTTTGAACATATATGTACCAAGAAAAGAACAAATGCCAGGAACTTCAATCTACGGCAGAATATCAACCTTAGAATGTTGAATTCTACAAAGATGTTAAGGTTAACCCTCCCTCCCCTCCCCTCCTCATATCCTACTCATGATATGACATTATGACGCCAACAATCTCCACCCAGGAGCTGGAAATATGTCAGCAATGATAATGTTGAATTTCAGATTGAATTGTTTGGCTTTTGGGGAGTGCTGCTTGAGAAGTCAGGAATTTAAACTACAGAGAAAATGAAGTTTGGGTAAAAGGTTTCAGTAAAGCTACAATCATATTTGTAAAGTACCGTTTATGCTAACAGTTTGCTAACATACAACTTCTGTTGTTTTCTTGTAGCAGTTTGTTTTCTGACTAAATGAAGCAACGTCCCTTGATTTGTTGTTTTTTATGCTGGGAAGCGCTGGGCAAGAGGGGGTATGGTTAAAATTCTTATTTCATTTTGTGGGCCGATTTGGAATACGGAACATATTTACTGGTCGTTATCTTTCTTTTTGATTTAATGTTAGAATTCAATGTTAGAATACAGTTTAGTTTGAAGTGCTCCACACGTCATCTGCAAATCAAGACATTGATGGAGTTTGAGAACAAGAAATAAAAAGGTGGTGTGAAAAGTGGGGTTGAGAGAAAAATCACTGCAAACAGTTCATCAAATTGTGGAAGGCACTCAAGACGGTATTCAGCCAAAAGTTTCAAGCAAGCACAGGTTTATGGGTGAAGACAGAGAAAGACCGTACAAGGTGCATGCGTTCACTCGGCTGGTAAACATGACAGAGGAAACTTGTAATTCTTGTCGTGTAAAGCGTTTACAAACCATCATGTGATATTTTTTGATAATACACTCTAATGTATTAAATATACATCAGGAAAGGCCACATTTATTGGCAGTTCACAACCCTTTTTAACTAGCCGACTAAATTGTATTTGATATCAGGGGTATCGAGTACTGTCCAACCGTGTTTGATTGCGTATCACGGGAATGATAAATCACTGCGGAAATTGCTGCTCTTATCATATTTATGAACCCAGACGACAAACTCGCCAAACATCACAGTTCTGAACAAACAATTTTTTAAAACACAAAACAAAGCAAATGAAAAACACGAATCAATGCAACAGAAAATTAAGTCGTGCTCGATCACACACAAACTACACACGTGAACCGGCCGTAGTTTAGTCTGTGCCGAGTTAATGCAAGTGAAACTGAGTTTGAAGACTTGTTTTTCACGCAGTCCCAGTACATCCAACCACCAGCACAGGACTGCCAATTGTGTTTTGATAACCATCCCACATTGCCTTATGACATACGCTGCTGTCTTTTCTCTCACCAGACTTCTCCCTCGACTTAGGGTCTGTTCGCGAGGCCGGTTGTTGTTGTTGTTGTTGTGGGGGCGGCTGTTCTTGTTGTTGTTGTTGTTGTTGTGGGGGCGGCTGTTGTTGTTGCTTCTTTTCATTCTCCTTGCTGGCGCCTGCAGCGACATATCAGCATGTTCAGGCTGCTCGCGCCAAGTCAGATCACGTGATGCGCGGCCATGACAGCAGCAGCCATTTTCGTTTACTGCACCATCTCTCCTCCCCCTCCCACTCGTAATTTATTGCTTTACAGAGTATATATTAGAGCTTGTTGTTTTCAATGGGTAGCATGACCTTTGGTACGGAATTTAACAAACAACAAAACAAATAAACAAAACAAACAGCACACAAGTGACAAACAAAACAACAACAAACCCTTGAAACACACACAGTAACCCAGACAAACAAAACAACAATAAAAACAGCAACAACAACACGAACAGTAACAGACAAATTAATCCAAACAAAACAAACAACAAAGTATTCAACAACAAGAACCGGAACTTAACCTGTCTCTTCTAACAGAGCAGCACTGTCCTCTTTTTTTTTTTTATCCGTCTTTAATTAGTTTCTCTGATTACGAAACAACACTAAAAATCACTTACAAACACCTACAGAGATGTAACCTCCCCTGACAAATCAAAATTCGGAGAAAAGCGTCATGGTCATGTTGTGCGAGTAGTAACCGCGCTTAACTCCAGCAAGCCTTCGTCTTTGTCTTATCGTTGAACCTCTGCATAAACTGACGTGTGGTTTATAAAATATCTCTACACCTCTGTTTGTTGAAGATTAATTCTGTGTGTTCTACCTGGGCCTGCTCACCGCGGGAGAGGCAGCGTTGGTGCATTTGTTGTCTCTGGTTTCAATTTCAAAGTCTGGGTTGGTTTGTAGATTAGGGAACGCTCGCCAGGGTTGGGTCGTGACACCGGTGATCTTAATGTCAAGATCCTCGACATGAGACTGGCATGTGTGTCTCTACACATTACTGGCACAGCTTATATGTGCTCTCTCTCTCTCTCTCCTCGGCTGGGGCCAAATATTAATGTGGTTCCGGCCTTTTCCTCCCTGTCCCGTCTTTGATAATACCCACACGTGGTGAAAAAACTCCCGAACACCGCCCTCCCCACCTCTCTCTCTCTTAGAACATCAACGGCAAGTTTAGAAATGGTCAATGTGCCAGTAGCTTCTTTCGTGGTCACTCTGTGTGTGTGTGTGTGTGTGTGTGTGTGTGTGTGTGTGTGTGTGTGTGTGTGTGTGTGTGAAAACTAGAAAGAAAGGATGTCAGACAGAACCATGACTGTTTTCAAAGAAAAGGTTTCAGGATTGAAATCAGAAAACACAACGCAAGCAAATTAGTTTAGAGGGCCCTACCTTCGTCTTGACAATACAGACAGCATAAAAAAATCTTCATAGTTTCTGTGACACCAGAGCTCTCACAAAGTTCTCACAATACAATAGACGACTACAAAAATATAGCCCGTCGTATGACGTTGTTTCCTTACTATGGAAACAACATAAAAAAGGCTGACCATGTTATCGTCAGGTACTGTATTTTCACTTCCTCTCTATCTCACAATTTCATACGCAATAATTTTAATGTATCAGAGAGTGACTGACACTTGCAATAATAAATATTCAATCTCAAGCTTACAAACCCCCAGGGCGAAACAGCCTTGATAAAAGGGGATACAACGAATGATATCAAGAGTTTATAACAGACTTTGAAACACGTGCATATCAGATATCATTATTTGTTAGTCACGTCAATCAGTTAGTCACAGCAAATCATACACGACACGCGTATCACCGGGCATAGCTATCTGGGCAACTATCCAAGAAGTCAGAAGGACAGGGTGTATCGATTTTCTGATATACTTTTTTAGTTTATGTATGTATTTGACACGATTCTATTCAACGAGCGGTAATTTTGGCAGTGCTCGCAAGAGTAGTTTTAGGCTTAACAAAATGTGGAAATATTGGGGCAATGTGTGTGTTAAATGTGTTTATGAATTTATTGGTACTGAAATACTAAAACTACGCTAAGTATTAACAGTTATCAATTAAAGAAATAACAGAGAAAATATCCCGAATAATGTAACAACAACAACAACAAGACAGAAAATGGAAATAAGACATATTCCTCCTAGTGGAATATATAAATTGATAAATAAATAAATAAATGCTTATAAACAAGTAAATCCATAAATAAAATCTTCAAAAGTCATTTTTGGCGTATAGTTTATATGCAGGGATTTCAGCATACCTCTGTACACTTCAAATTCCTAATAAGGTTTTCATAGTTATCTACGCTATTTTATTGTGATTTGGCTTGAAAATTGTCCTTGCTTTTGATTTGTTCTTTTATATTGTTACACAGGCATATTGTGCGTTCCGCTTGAATGCGTGCTATTCAGGAGTACAAACGTGGTATATAGTTCTCTTTAGGGAGTTTAAAAAATATATTTTACCTTTTGAACTAAACACAAAGAAAATAGCAAGCAATGTTAATTAACTACTGCAGCAGTCCCCTTCACCAATTATACATTAAACCGGACGCAGCTGATTATGACAGCATATAACCCTGGCAATAAAAATGTGCATAAAAGCAATTGTATGAAAAAATATATTTAAAAACGAAAGAAACAAAGCAATGAAGCGAAACTGTTCTTTCAAAGCAGGCTATTGTCGTGATGTTAGTTCTACAAGATTTAAAAAAAAAAATGGTTGCCGGATTAACATGAAATACTCAAAATGCGGCACCAATGCAAAATAGCCATTTTGGTTTTATTGATAGGATTTGTTCCCGTTTCTTCATTTTGTGTCAGCAGGACTCCTCTACCTATGAATATGCATGACTGATCACCTGAGCAACGTGACCTGGCGTTGGCGGTGGTTCTTGGGCGTTGTCTGAACGTTGTCGAGGTCAAGGTCGAGTCCTCCCTCATGCTCGGCCGGATGTCGGTGGCGCTACGGCTTATGGGTCGGCTTCTGTGCAGCGGTCTGTGCCGGTGGTGAGGTTCTGTCGGGGATAAGGTGGTGCGCGAGCGTACAAACCCCATCCTGGTCACGCGTGTGTCGAACGTGACGGTGGAGTTTGATGACGTGGATCTCCGCCGACTGCCAGGTGCAGTGTCTGCGTAAGTACTGGGGTCGCGACGTCTCGGGCCTCGTCTGGATTTTCTGGGACCAGCCTGAGGTCCTTTCTGACCTCCATCACCTGCTCTGTCTGCCTGCCTTGAGCCGGCTCTGCTGGGCTTTCGCGGCGTGTTCTCGGTTGACTTCTGAGGCGAGCTTGTCGCGGACTTGTGAGGCGTGCTCTCAAACGACTTGTAAGGTGAGCTTTCAAAAGACTTGCTAGGAGTGTCGTCATTAGGTCTGAGAAGCGAGTCATCGTCCAGGACGTCGGGTGGGATCTCCCCGAGAAAAACCAAGTTGCCTAGCTCGTCGTCCTCCGACACCTCGCTCCACGCCTGGGGCTGGCTACGGTCAGCGTTATGGGTGCGTCTGTGTGGGTGCTGCAATGTCTGACCTCTGTCAGGGTCAAAGAAATCCTCGTCATCCAGGGCCAGTAACTCTATCCCCCTCCCTCCCTCGTTCTCCGTCTCCTCCGAGTCCTTGATCTCCATCGTCTCGCCCTCCTCCGACACCTTGATGTTAGACGGCTCGCGGAACAGCATCTTGGGACTTCTGGTGCCTCTCCCGCTCCTGCTGTCTCTCTGACTACGCCCGTCGAGATCCCCGTCCCGTTCTGTCGGTGTGTCGGCCTCACGGAGCGGACTGAGGACGGGTCTATGGGAGTACTGAGACTGCGCCGTGGCTCTGGGGGTCAGTTCCTCATCGTCACCCCCTCTTTCGTCGTGAGTCCGGAAGTAAGGCCGGTCGTCGATCTCAGGTGAGGTGGCACTGGTCGGCGTCTGGTCGCCTCCAGTTTCTTCCTGTGTCCAGTTCCCGGGCCAATCGTTCTGTCCAGGAGAGGTTGGGGACGCCTGTGTGTCACTCACTGTCCTGGTGCGACTCTCTCTGTCTTGTCTTGTCGGGCTCGTCTCCACAGTAAAACCGATCTCAGTCTCAGACGCTGGCCTCTCCGATTTAGCTCTGGCTTGTGTATTCCTACTGTCATGCTCTCCTGCATCTCCGTACGTCGAGTTCCGCGTTCTGGTTTCAGCGTCATCTTCTGCTCCGACAGAATGTGACGTTCTTGCCCTGGTGTCTCTGCCTTCCTCTGCTGTTCTGTTATTACTGTCGGTCGTGCGTGCTCGAGTTCCTGCACGAGATGTCTGCCTTGTATCATCGGCACGTGAAGCTCGGGTATCTCCACGTGCAGGGATGTCAGTTGTCTCCCCATGTTCACATTCTGTACTTTCAGCTCTGGTTTGTGCGCCTGTAGGAGATGCGGTGGTCTCCCTTGTTTCATCAGCACGTGAAGCGCGAACTGTGGCACCCGCCCCTGAAGGAGTGCCAGCTGCCTCTCCAGCGTCGTTGGGTTGTGATGTTCGTGCTTCATTTTTAGCAAGTGCAGGAGTTTCAGCTGCCTCCCCGGTGTCGTCCGCCCTTGTGCGTGCTCTAGTATTTGCTCGTGATGGAGTACCGGTTATCTCCCGTGTTCCTTCAGCAGTGCTTGTCCCAGTTTCTGAGCGCCTGAGAGTGTCAGTAGTCTCCCTTCCTTCACCTCTATGTGGTGTGTCGGCTTCAGCGTCGTCACCAACAAGACCATCGGTAATCTCCCTTTCATTGTCTGCACGAGAGCTGTACGTTTTCGTTTCTGCTCGTGCATCTCCGTCAACAGCCTCTATTCCCTCGTCATGTGATGTTCGGGACTTAGACCTAGCACGTGCAACTTCTGCCTGTTCTTCTTGTTGTCTGTGGCCTCGTTTTTCTGCTGTGCTGGCTGAGCGATTATCAATAATGCCAGCTGTGCTTTCTCTGTCCTCTGTCGTCTGATGGGGTATTTTCGCGTCATCTCGACTGCCCTTTGCTGACATTTCCGTGACGTCATCAGTCTGCATCATAGACTCTCTAGTGTCAGGTCGCGTGACTTCAGAATCACTGACATGCGCATGTGATTTGTTTGTTCTGACTGTGCTGTTTACGTCATCCTGATCTGCCGTCTTAGCGTCATAGCTATTTGCTGTCTTGACATCATCACTGTCTGGCGTCTTCTTGGGGGACCTGTCTCCTTCCGGTGCTTGCTGAGGTTGTCTGGATTCATCTGTACCTTCAGCTGAAGATTGTTTTGACTGTGTACGCTCGCCAAGCACGGCTGAAGTTCCATTCTGGGCAATATTCTGACCATCAGGCGTACTGGCGTTTACAGTTTCTCCTTCCTCGGCCAGGTTTGTTTTCCGTCTGGTTTCCGGTGAATCAGGCGCCTGCTCTGCCCTTGACTCTGGATTCCTTCTCTCTGGGCCAGAGTTGTCGGCGCGGTCTACTTTCACTGATGACTTTTCTTGCTGGGGATTGACAGTTACGTCTGCTGTCCCTTCTCCTTTAGCGCGTTCTCGTCGGTTACTTTTCTCCGTCTTCACGGACGCGTCTGCTTGTTTCTCCTGCGCTTCTGTAGAACCTCCATGAGCCGTAGTTTCCAAAGCCTCTCCCTTGGCGTGATCGCGTGGTTGTGTGGGGACGCTAGGGGTCGCTGGGACGTCAGCCCTAGATGTGGGAGTCTGTGTTGTTGTTTGACCGTTCGGCGTTTTCCTGCTGCTCGGTTTCTTGTCAGTGTCCGACACAGAGGCTCTGGAGCCACGCCTAGTCTCGCTGGTCTCTATGGATGGTGTCGCCATGTCGTCAGATCTCCGTCGCTGTTGCTTTCTCTCTCCTTTCTTCTCCGCAGTGACAGCTGTCTTTGTGTCTGTCTGCTGCCTGGACTCCGCCCTGCTCTTGCTTCCCACCTGACTTCTCATGCTTGTCGTGCTGGACTTTCTCTCCATCTTTGGTCGCGAGGTGGTGTCAGGTCTCTTGGTTTGCGTGTCTTTCGTCTGAGCTTCTGAACCGTCCGACTTTGCTTGCTTGGTTTGGTTTGACTTGTCTTGTTCTTCTCCTGGTGTCATGGTCTCGTCGGGTCCCGGTTTATTTCCTTGCAGTGTGTTTGCAGCGCTCTCCAGTCTGGTTTGTCCCTCAGTGTCGTGAACAGAGTCGTCGTTGTTTGACTTCGTGCCAGCAGAATCTTTGGAAGACCTTCGGGCACCATTGACATCGACATCCTGCTTCTGTCTGCCTGCGTCCACAGCTGCGGGTGTTTGGTTTTCAGACTGTTGACCAGGAAAAGACATCAACGTCCGTTCAGTTTCTTGTCTTGCGGTAGGGTGGGTGCCGTGGGATGGCTGAACAGGGCCAGGACCGTGACGTATGATTCTGATGCCATCAGAATTGTTGTCGTGTTCTTGCTGCAGAGTACCTCCGGGACGTTCTTGCTGTGAAGTACTGGAAGTGTGTTCTTCTCTCTGCTTCTTCTCTGCAATGTCTACTTGCTGCGGTGCGCTTGGCGTATGCTCTTCCCCTGGGATGTCTGCCGTATGTGCTTTCTCTGGAGTACTTGAGGTATATTCTGCCCCTGAAGTATTTGCCGTACTTTCTTTCTGCGGAGTTCTTGGGGTATGATCTTCTCCTGTAGTACCTGTCGTACTTTCTTTCTGTTGAGTACCTGAGGCATGATCTTCCCCTGGAGTACCTGCCGTACTTTCTTTCTTTGGAGTACTTGAGGTATGATCTTCCCCTGAAGTATCTGCCATACTTTCTTTCTGTGGAGCACTTGAGATATAATCTTCCCCTGGAGTATCTGCCGTACTTTCCTTCTGTGAAGTACTTGAGGTATGATCTTCCCCTTGAGTAACTGCCGTACGTTCGTTTTGTGGGAGACTTGAGGTATGATCTTCCCCCATAGTATCTGCAGCCCGTTCTTGCCGAGAGGGGTCTGCGCTAGGCGTTGTTTCGCCTTCCTCCTGGACGCTCACCGCAAAGACAACGAAATCTTCTGCTCGGAGTTTCGTTTTGACTTCGCTCTCGCTCTCTTGCTCTGCATAACGCCTGAGCTCCGAATCCCGTCCTGCGTGGTCCGTACTGACTCTCCCCTCGTCTGCCTCGTGTTTGGGCGTGGCTTGTGCTTCAGAAGAACCCTTCTGGTCGCTCTCTGGCGCGTCTGTCTTCATTTCTTGCTTCGCTTTGTCTACCGTCTCCTCTGCCATATTTTCTTTATCACAATTGGTTTGGGTTTCAGTTTGTCCAGTGTCATTACTCACTTCAATTGCTTCGTTTTCGGTTTTGTTAGGGCTCGTGTCTCCCTGTTTTACGACATCTCTAGTATCACTGCCACTGTTCTCTTCTCTCTGTATTTCCTGGCTTTCGGTCACTGAAGAGTTTGTATCGTTCGCCTTTCCTGGACTCGAGCTTTGGGAGCCATTTTGTCGTGACGCTGGTGTGCCGTTCTTGATGACGTCCTGGCTAAACTTGCGCGAGGCGGCTGTTTCTACAGGAGGAACTTGTTCAGACGCTCGTCTCGTGGACTGGTTGGCTGGGTCTGAGGATTGTTCGTCAAGGCTCGGCCGTTCCGTCGCCACATCGAAAGGAGAGCCTGTAGCTTCTGTTTCCTGTGGTACATCCGGACTGGGTTTGTCGGTCGCAGCACGTACTGTCTGTTCGCTGGTTGCCGATTTGTGGCGGCCACTTGCTGGCGGCGTGACGCTGTCCGGCTTCTGGGCGTCGGTCGTGACCTTGGCAGCTCTACTTGTCATCGACTCACGATCCGCCTCGACCACTAAAGTCAGCTCGCGCTGCATGGCGTCAGAGAATGGAGCTTGGGAAGCTTTCTTGTCTCTCTCCCGTACAGTGCCTCCGCTCTTGGGTCTTCTGTAACCTACAGCTTCTCTGAGGGCTTGTTCTGATGCGTATGTGTCGCCAGCTTCAGTCTCGTCCTCAGTCTCGCTGTGCAGCTCTGACTGAGGCGTGACAGCCGTGCTGGGTGGCCGGGAACTTTTGGCCCACTGAGGGGTCGGCGCCTGCGGCCTATCGCCCTCGCCGTCTCTTGGTTCGCGAATTTGGTAGACAGAGAATTCACTGGCCTGGCTGTCCCTCCTAGAATACGTTCCCCCTCCGTCGTCTTTGTTGTAAGTGGCTGTTCCTTCACCCTCCCGCCGCTTGGTCTGACCTGGAACCAACCGATCACCGGAGACAGCGATGCTTTCCTTCAAACTCACTCCCGCCGGCACACCACAAAAAATTGTCTGTGGTCTGGTAATACTGGTATCGTCTCCGAAAATATTAGCGGTGAGATTTGTGTGTGTGTGTGTGTGTGTGTGTGTGAGTGTGTGTGTGTGTGAGTGTGTGTGTGTGTGTGTGAGTGTGTGTGTGTGTGTGTGTGTGTGTGTGTGTGTGTGTGTGTGTGTGTGTGTGTGTGGCCGGCGGGCGCGTGCCTGCGTTGTCCGCGTTTGACCACCGTTTACACTCGGCGAATTCAAATCGTGTTTTCCCACGGGGCGGATTAGTGCTGCCAAATTTCTTCTCAGTATTTTCGTGTCTTTCGTCTTTGGTTTGACGCAGCTCACCAGACGATCATTCAAACTTCCAAAAACTTCTTCACGGCCGACACGAGCCTGAAAACTTCTGTAGCGACCAGTGTCGTCTGCTCCAATCGACAAACTGTGGCTCGTGCATGCTAGCAATATATGGACGGTGTGGTCCTACCGTCCATTGGTGGATTGGTTAGTTGGTGTCCTGTACGCACGGTTGTGAGAGAAAACAAGGGAACACAAACATCCCAATAGCCATGCAGACTTGTCTACACACCCTCAAGCAATACTTACCCCCAAATCCGCGTGAGAAATTACATTAATCACATCTGTTTTTGCAGAGCACAAAGCACACGTTATGAATTAGCCGTGCAACTGGAAGCGAAACAATATTGATTCTGTGCTATGTGCAGGGGGGTGCAACAATCTTTTATAGCTACAAGCATGGCATGACGAGCGTTGGTCAAGCGAATTTCACGAGAACTCTGCTACACAACATGAAAACCAAAACTCAGTGGGCATTCTGGTGTTAGAACGATTGTTGTGCTAGATTATTTGCCAGACATCTTATTCTGTCATTTGTTTCTTTTTATTCAGTCATTCACATCGGTATGTGCATTAACTGCGTGAAACAAAAGACTAAGTGTGCTGTGTATCTGTTGTGTGAAAAATACACGTGTACAGTTCATGTTGAATTCTTGTGCCTTCTGGTTACAAAATACCCTTCGGACTTCAGTTCAATATTACGTCCCTATACATGCAGAGCAAATGCGCACTTTATTCGTGTGAACTGGGGAGCCGGGATAGCCGAATGGTAGAGCGTTGGACTCTCAATGCTCGGGCCGTGAGTTCGAGTCCCGGCTGGGGCCAAATATTTGTGCATTTTTATCGTTGCTCCGGCTTTGAATCACCCTTACCTGGTGGAAAGGGACGTTAAACTCCCAAACATTCACCCACCCACCCACTTTATGTGAACTACTACATGCTTGCTGTACTGTTCTCATTACGTCACTGTACTGTCGTGTTTTACACGTGTTGTGGTGTTTTACACGTACTGTGGTACACTGTATCACCTTTGAAAACTATAATTGTGTCCTCCCTTCTGCCTGCTACCAAAACATTTTTGAGATCAGATTATTTGGGCCTTTAAAAGACTACTGGAAAATCGCGAAACATCCCCATATAGAACATCAAACAGATGAAGCTGAGTATGAAAATCCCTCGTTACCACTGCAACCAGTATACCTTCAATTAGGAGGCATAGAACGATTTCCTGGTGTTTAGCAGGGCGCAAGAACTCTTCGTAAACGTTAAAATAAAATGAAGTATACATTTGTTTTAGTTTTGTTTTAAAGGAAGACAGTAAACATGACTGTGCAGTACGGGGTCTTGCAGTCAGAAATAACAAGCTATTCAGTTTTGAAGGCAGACCTTACGCATTGCTGTAATTCTGTATCAGCGTCTTGTGTCTGCCTGTAACTGGAGTCAAACGTGCGTTGCCAGGCAACGTGACACACACGTGTTTTGACCACTCTGGATAATTACAAGACACCAAAAACACGCACTCTGTACTTGGGCCAAACTTCAGACATTGCGTGCCGGCGTCAATACAAGCAGGGACCGATACTGGTGGAGAAAGTATTCTTACTGCCGAGCGATAACGACATGTGCCAATGAGAGATTCGATTCAAGTTAAATTTATACGGGTGCAGAATAGAAAAGTCGAAATCATTATCGTCCACATCATCATCACCATCGAAGCATCATCATCTTTTATTTATTTTTATTTGTACTACTTTGTTGTCCCTTTCGGGAAAATTCGGGCTGCTTCCCCCGTGGGAAGCGCGTCACCACGATGCAGCGCCACCCAATACCTATCCATCCTTTTTTCTTTTTCCTTTTTACAGTTTTGCTGGGGGAGAAAAGCCGGATAACCCGGAGAGAAACCCCCAATGAGCAGCCCGGAAATGAGGAAAAACCGGTATCACATATCACAAGCTCGACCTGGGCTCGAACCCACGCTTCATCGCCATGACATTGGTGACGGCCGTTCAGAAGCGCAGCGGTGAAATCCGACGCGCTACCTATTAGACCACCGCTCACCCATCATCTATCCCTCATTTGTATTATTTTTTCCAGAAGAGATGAAATGTGACTTTTTATGTGATATACCCCTAGCAGTGTATCTGTGTTAGCAGTAAAATAACCCCGTTTACATCCCTCCACTACAAAACAAAACAATTGCCACAAACCCTTTCCTAAAGGAGAACAAATGTTCAGCATCTATCGTGCCATCTGCATTGGTTTCAGTATTTTATATTCTGTCGCGTGCACGGTGAAAAGCTTCGCTGCATAGTGACATACCAGTCAACTTGTTCTTGAACATAAAGGGGAAATGCAAAAGGCGAGCATGCGCGAGAGAATGGACATAAACGTATAAAATGGTGAGAAACGCCGAACAAGCGACTAACTGTGGTATGAAGCGTGTCATTTCAAGGCTTGGACTGGGTAGGCAGAAAAACAACATGTAGACAGCGAAAAGCTTGAAAAGCGAATCAAACTAGAAAAAACGAGATCAACTGTCTGATCTCTGACTAGGAAAAAAACGCATCGATTTTATTGACTAATTAGCTAATTCACTAATTGATTCTTTGATTGATTGATTGGTTAGCCTGTTGATTGAACTGCTTATCGATTAATTGAATGACTTATCGAATGACTGGCCGCTCGACTGATTAACTATTTCATAAATTTCAAACGTACGTTCCATACATACTTTGTTCCTAATCATTTCTTTTCTAGTACAAGTCAGTTTAAGTCTTTAGCAAAAAGCCCCTTTATTTTCACACCATTTGATTTGTAAGTTATCTGTGTAAATACGTTTTACTTTTTTTTTTTTTTTTTTGGTGTGCAGTAGTTATTGTAATATATCTTCATTGCTAACTGTCTTTCAAATAGGTTGTTCCCTTCTTATGAACTTTTTAACTTTTATTTATACTACTTTATTATCCCTTTTGGGAAATTCGGGCTGCTTCCCACGGGGGAAGCGCGTCGCCGCGGTGCAGCGCCACCCAATACCTATCCTAGTTTTTTCTATTTTTTTTTTTTTACAATTTTGCTGGGGGAGGAAAGCCGGATAACCCGGAGAGAAAACCCCGATGAGCAGCCCGGTAGCCAGGAAAAACCGGTATCACATATCACAAGCTCGACCTGTAGGCTAGGAAAATTGCCGAACAAGGTAGAACAAATTTGATCCTAACTTTTTATTACAGATTTCAGTAGAACACAGGCCCCTAATGCCGTGGTGGTCTCCGTGAATTTTTTCTCCGTCCGCGTCACCGTTAAAAACGACCGTTTATCTTGCCATTTTCACTATATGAGCCCTATAAATGGGCTTTTGAGGGTGTGCACAAAGTATGCGTGTTTGCGGGTACAGAAATGCGCAGAACTCCACTCTAAATACGGTTACTGTTAGACAAGACATGCATTGTTGACATACTGAAATTTTACCCCAATCAGAATGATGCTTCCTGGAAAATTGCGGCCATCAGTTTGGCCGTTGATTCAAAGGACCCTGTAAAACGGCAGCATTTGATGCTTGTGCACTTATCATGTCACTGCAGGTGACATGTATCGCGGAAAACATTGACGAACATTGAACAATTTAGTCAGGAAACGCTTCTTTGGTGTTGTGAAGTTCCCTTGTCACCGCATGTCCAGGTACGTATGAAATATGATATCCAAGTGAGCACTTTTTTCGGTAGCGATATTTTGGGGGTGTACTTACTAAAGTAGTTGCTGCGTTGTGAGTAGTGAACGATTTTTCTCAAAGAGCAGTGCACACTCAAGAATAGTATCCCAGTTGTGTCATATCAAAAGTTCATTGAAATCGCTTTTGTACTTTTGTCACTAACAGCCAACGAAAGTGCAACCTATTTAATAATGGCTGCTAGTTCAGTACTAGCAAAGTGCAATGGAAATTATGTAGAGCACAACCTGAAGTCTATAGTAGTATGTGTCTGAATTCATTTTAAGTGTTATGAGGTATGTTAATCACACGGCAAACATGTTTTCAAGGTCAAGGTCATTGGTTTGTCTGTTTACTCCAAAACATTTTACTTCATCGCTCAGAATAAGCATTTTGGTGCTGCTAACTTTTGTCCCCATGGTTTGGTGAGTTCACAACATCCTCAGAATAAAAATATGACTGCAAAATCCTCATAACTCAAGCGTGACCTTGACCTTTACTAGAGGTCACCAGAAAGGCATTCTTATCAATGCATATTAGGCAAATGTTATGCCAAAAGTTGTATTTACAAAATTTTCACCCAGTCTCTATGACCTTTACTCCCAAGGTCAAGGTCACCAAAGTTGTCCACAAGAAATCTTCTCATACAAACATCGTTTGTGCTAATTTTGTTTTGCCTGGTGCTTGTGACTGCTTGTTCGTTTGCTTATTCTAACACAGCGATGAAAGAAAATGTTTGGGAGTAAACAGACGAACCGATGACCTTGACCTTGTAAACATGTTTGCCGTGTGATTAACATACCTCATAACACTTGAAATGAATTCAGCCACTTACTACTGTAGACTTGATGTTGTGTTCTACATACCCTCCATCACATTTTGCCAGTAATGTATGCCAGTGATTTTCATTTGTAAACTTATGAATGTCCAAAAAAAGAGGCAAAATAACGGCGTTTGTTCCCAAGGAAAAACACGTTGAAAATAAAAGAGATTTCACAGATTTGCTTTTGTGTCTATTGTTTTTCATTTGCATTTGTGTGATATTATTTTTCTGGACGTTTCATATTAAGTTTGTCTAATTTCTGTACCTGTACCTCAAAACAGGAATTAATGAAAATGTCCGACAGTTTCTGAGTGCGTTAGAATTTGAGGCAAAAAGGTATACTTGTAATAGTATTTTAGGGTTGCTGGACCATTTCTCTAAAGCATGATGTGCGTCTGCAAATGATCTGTCAAGCGTAGCAGCTGCAGCAGCGTAATATGTCAGCCCGGTCCCCATCAGTAAGAGAATTGGCGTCTATATGGAAAAAGGAAGATTTGATAACTGAGAGCTTCTACAGGCAAATCTGTCGCCATTTCGTTGGACCACCACAGGGTGTCTGGCCTAACATATCTAGTAGTCAAACTTGAAGTGTGTGCACAATACCTGCTGCAGCGGCGTCATTTGTAATCTTTGCTGTGTATAGTCAGTTTTTGAACCCAACCACAATATGGATTCCCGTCATTTCCCCTCACAGCCAAAAGGACATAGTGGATGGGCTAGTAACACGTAAGTGCCAAGCCTCTCCTCTAAAAGTTGGTCAGTAACAAAAAACGCTGTGTACACTGTGGCCGTCATATCTGGCTACTTGGTAACCTACCCCCCTAGCAGTTAATGCTCTGTTTAATTAGAAAAAGGTAATTTAAGTCACCTATTTCAAGCAGTGAAGAGTTCATCAAATTTGATGTGGGATGCACGTTTTCCTTCTCCTGGAATCACTCTACTTTTTCCAATATGTAAAACAATGACAAGTTAAAACTGGTGGCTGCTAGCAGCAAAATATAAACCTACCCCCCACGCAGCATGTAATGAAGGAAATGGGAAAAAATGGGTAAAATAATGACCGCTGTAAAGAAGACGTGCTTGTTTAGATTCAGGGATCTTTCTTCATACGACTAGTCATTGTCTTTTCCTCCAAGACAATGTATAAAAGGAAATTGCATCAAGTGTAGCAATTATGGCAGGCTCTTTTGGTAAGCACCGCTTTCAGCCCTTATAGGGAACTGATAGCTTCAATTAACGGCCATCTATAAGCAATAATCTCTCAAACAAGTTCTTGAAGATACTTCTGAAACACCGAGCATGTGCCCAAATATTTGCATCATATTATACTTGTTTTCGCGGATACACCTTATCACAGCAACCAATCAAGTGTCCCTACTCCCATCATTACGCATATTCAGCCATTATTAAACAGGTTGCACTTTCGTTGGCTGTTTGTGACAAAAGTACAAAAGCGATTTCAATGAACTTTTGATATGACACAACTGGGATACTATTCTTGAGTGTGCACTGCTCTTTGAGAAAAACCGTTCACTACTAACAAAGCAGCAACTACTTTAGTAAGTACACCCCCAAAATATCGCTACCGAAAAAAGTGCTCACTTGGATATCATATTTCATACGTACCTGGACATGCGGTGACAAGGGAACTTCACAACACCAAAGAAGCGTTTCCTGACTAAATTGTTCAATGTTCGTCAATGTTTTCCGCGATACATGTCACATGCAGTGACCTGATAAGTGCACAAGCATCAAATACTGCCGTTTTACAGGGTCCTTTGAATCAACGGCCAAACTGATGGCCGCAATTTTCCAGGAAGCATCATTCTGATTGGGGTAAAATTTCAGTATGTCAACAATGCATGTCTTGTCTAACAGTAACCGTATTTAGAGTGGAGTTCTGCGCATTTCTGTACCCGCAAACACGCATACTTTGTGCACACCCTCAAAAGCCCATTTATAGGGCTCATATAGTGAAAATGGCAAGATAAACGGTCGTTTTTAACGGTGACGCGGACGGAGAAAAAATTCACGGAGACCACCACAGCATTAGGGGCCTGTGCTCTACTGATTTCTGTAATAAAAAGTTAGGATCAAATTTGTTCTACCTTCCGCTATATGAAATGCCTAATTAGACTCGCCTACTGGGCTCGAGCCCACGCTTCATCGCCATGACATTGGTGACGGCCGTTCAGTAGAGCAGCGGCTAAATCCGACGCGCTACCTATTAGACCACCTCTCACCCCCCACTTTCGATTTTGTTCTTGTAGAGAAAAAGAATTTCAGTTAGGGAAAGGTTAGTGTTTCTTTAGCAACGTCACTGTCCACTCTTACTTACATTTCAGTCCTGCGTCACAAATGTTTATTTCATTTTGACGTCACCTGCTGAAGCTACTCGCACAACATGTAACCATGACGACAAATCCCACAACACACGTAACTACCACATACTGTACTATTACTATGGCAACAGAAGACGACCAAGGACATGCGTTTCCATGAAAACCATAGCAGTGAATGAGAAATAAAAGGACTACGGCTGCAAAACAATAATTAAACAAGTCATGATTGTGCTGCGTTGGAAAATTCAAAAAAAAAAAAAAAAAAAGCAAAGAAAAGGAAAACAAACTTTAAAAGATAAAAGTCAGTGGCATCCTGCATGCAACTGAGGTTAAAAAAAAAATGAAAAAAAAAAAATGATTGTGCTGCGTTATGCGAATACATGCATCTTCGTACAAACATGAATGGTTGCCATCTTAATGCCAATAACGTGCAAATAAAACATATTGATATTGCCTACCCTTCCCCCCGCCCCCCACTTCAACACACACACACACACACACACACACACACACACACACACACACACACACACACACACACACACACACACACACACACACACACCAGGATTTTATTCTCTTATTTACACACACACACACACACACACACACACACACACACACACACACACACACACACACACACACACACACACACACACACACACACACACACACACACACACACACACACACACACACACACACACAAATAACGTAATCATAAGAATTCTAAGTCTCTTTAAATAATTCTATCGACACAATTGTCTTGTCTGCTCAACGTTACTTTTGTGTGGTACCAGAAGAGAGAAAGGAACTGAACGAGGCATGCCCAAATAGTCAGTGGACTGATTTTCAAGGTCTTTCATTCCCTTTTCTTTCCGATTCATACCCCCACTCTGTGGAATTCTTCTTCTTCTTCTTTTTTTAATGGGAATCAGGAGGCAAGCCCATTCCGGGACCGCTTTAGAAGGTGTTGGTGTTGTGTGCGTGTGTGTTTTTCTTCTGCTTTTTCTTTTTCCGTTTCTCTTGTCCTTCCTTCATCATTTCCCATTTATTTTTTCCATTTATACTTTATTCATTTGCATGTTTTTCTTTGGAACTCTTTGTCTGAGCCTCTTCAGAAAGCTCCAAATATCCTGCCTTTCAACAGAGCCTGTACAACGTCTCTGTTCAACGAGGACTGACTGTCAGTGCCAAACACAAGAAGCATTTCCAGCGGAGATTATAGGCATATGCGGTTATTAGTATCACTAAAGTGCAGAAAATAAGGTTTCTTTTTGTATAAAAGTGAGGGAGGGGTCGAGGGGAGGGGTCGGGGGGAAGGGGCGGGGGGGAGTAATTTTCTGAAAATTGGCTCGGCAACTTTGTCCCCGTTTTGTGAGAGAGCCAATCACAGACGTGAGCTATGAACGTCCTTCTGCCTACGCGTCGTTTGACCGTACCTGTATTGTTCTCTCTCTTTTACAGACTGTATGTGTACATACTGGCATCGGAATGAAGGGAAAGGGGATGCTTCAAGTAGATTTGTCTATACGATAGACAATTTTCATGGGCAAACTCAGGACGGCTAACTACACACTGCAACTATACGATAGACAATTTTCATGGGCAAACTCAGGACGGCTAACTACACACTGCAACTATACGATAGACAATTTTCATGGGCAAACTCAGGACGGCTAACTACACACTGCAACTATACGATAGACAATTTTCATGGGCAAACTCAGGACGGCTAACTACACACTGCAACTATACGATAGACAATTTTCATGGGCAAACTCAGGACGGCTAACTACACACTGCAACTATACGATAGACAATTTTCATGGGCAAACTCAGGACGGCTAACTACACACTGCAATAACAGAAAACAGTGTGCAACAAAACAGCAGTAGAAACGACAGCACGAAAACTGTCTTCAACAAAACAGTCCAGCACACTCGTGTTTGTGGTAACCGGCAAACTATTTCTCCTCGGTTCGTTGCGCATGGCTGGGCATGGCAGTGCATGATCAAAGTGTAACTTCACAATACGTTGTAGAAAAGACTTAGGATTATCGTAATCCGCTTTTGTCTAATCCGGTGAAAGGTAGGCCTACCTTTGCTTGGTTAATAAGTACAACCGACGACGGCTTCTGTACACCGTGTGAGTTTTGTACCATCATGACAAGTCGTTCAGTCGCTTTCTTTCTTCAACACTGATTGTATAGTCTGGGTGTCAGTGAGCTGCATGACTATGTGTTTTCTGACTGAAGAAAGGATAAGAGCCACATTTGAATGCAGATCCTGCGATCATAGAGGCAGCTTGTCTAACGTCATCAACCAATGAAAATTGTCCAATTAAACTCCAAAATTGCATACTTTTCCCAAAATTGTTTCAAAATAAAATTCTCTAATTTCTCAAAATAGTTTCCAGTCGTTGAATATTTCAGGTACGTCCACATTTGGTGGATACGTAGCGAATGGAGATTATATCACACAGGAAAGTTTCTTTTTCATCGGGCAAAAGACTGGCTGCCTCTTCCAACCTTTTATAAGATGATCGCATTTCACAGAGAGAGAGAGAGAGAGAGAGAGAGAGAGAGAGAGTATTACTGGAAAAGGGTTATTCAGAAATTAAGCTGTGTGGGGAAAAAAAGACAAACGATCATTCATTTGGATGCAAGTTGTGGGGCGATGCGCACAAAAACTGTTTGCGTCAGCAGAAGGAAGGTAAACATCACCGAAAAGAGTGTGTCAGGTGACAATAACAAGCTCCTACCTGTGTCCTCCTCATGTTGTTTAGCTGGAGGAGGAGGGTCTGATTTCGGTTGTGGTTTCTGTTCCGGTTCCTTCTCGCGCTGAGTCGTTTGTTCCTCCTGAAAAAAAAATCCTCGTTAGTCGGTGTGTCTGGTCTTGTGTACGCCTCCAAAGACTTTCTGTCGGCTCGTTCCTCGTAGTCCCGTCTTTGGTGTCAAATTTACATGGCGAAAGTCTGCTAGCGTGAGACTGACAGCAACTTACTCTGTCATATTTCAAATCAGAGCTTAAAACGTATCTGTTTCAATTTGCCTTCTATTGATTCATGTCACCGTGGTGCCTGCTGTTTTAAGAGTGTGTTCTATGTGCGTGTGAGTAATGAGTTCATGTTTTTTCAAGAATAAATGTGATTTTCTTCTTCTTTTTCATTTTCTTCGACTTATTATTATTATCAAAGCCAAAGCGCAAGCGCTCACGCACGCACACACACACACACACACACACACACACACAAACACACACACACACACACACACACACACACACACACACACACACACACACACACACACACACACACATACACACACACACACACACACACACACACAGCCGCTGAATGTGGAAAATGTCTGGGCAGGGGCTTTTTCCACCTCCTCGGCGTGATCGACCTTTGATTTTTTTTTTTATCCCGTTTGCACAAATTAGACCTCATCGAAAGTAAATCACAAGCTCATCCCTTTCATTATTTATTCACGAGATATGTCTCAAATGTCCTTCTTTGTGTCCAGACTGGAGGGGAGCCGGGGAGGTCGAATGGTAGAGCGTTGGACTTCTAATGCTCGGGTCGTGAGTTCGATCCAGGCTGGGGATAAATATTTGTGCTGGCTTTTTCATCGTTACCCCGTCTTTGATATCAACCTATGTGGTGGAAAAGGACGTTAAACCCCCAAACACCCACCCACATACCCTGTCCAGACTGGAGCACATTACACCTCCTCAGCAAAGTTCCGTCGATCGTTTACCTTCACGCGCACGTGCGACACGTTCGCAAAGGACCCGACCTTACAATCAACGTCTACTCGAGACTGGCCTGATGTGTAGAGTTATGGGAAACTTATAGCCTCGACCAGATTTCAACAACTGTAAACGTCACATTCCAGGGTCACCTGTCTGATCGGGGGGTGAGTGAAGGTGGGGGGTTATCGCGTGTGATTGGCAGTTACAAGGATCAAGGGCGAAATGTTATCGGAATTCGCAAATATCGTTGACGTGTGATGGTGGGGTTTAACAGTGGGCAGGGAGGTATCAAGTTATTAACTTCCGATCTAAGGTAGGAAGAACTCAGGTGGGCTTCTTTTTCTTACAGAGCTGGGGTAAGTTGTGTGTGTGTGTGTGTGTGTGTGTGTGTGTGTGTGTGTGTGTGTGTGTGTGTGTGTGTGTTAGGGAGAGAGGGAGGGAGGGAGGGAAGGGAAGGACACCCTACTTGAAATTAAAAGTGGAAGTTTTTAATACTACTCGCACTACCGCATTCTCACTCTGTCTGTCTGTCTGTCTCTCTCTCTCTCTCTGTGCTGGCCTTTTTCTCGTTGCCCCGTCTTTGATATCAACCATATGTGGTGGAGAAGGACGTTAAACTCCCAAACACCCCCCCCCCCTCTCTCTCTCTCTCTCTCTCTCTCCGTCTCTCTCTCTCTCTCTCTCTGCGAATTTCTGTCAAAACTTTTACCGTTGATAAATAAAGTTTCATCATCATCATCATCACTCTCTCTCTCTCTCTCTCTCTCTCTCTCTCTCACACACACACACACACACACACACACACACACACACACACACGTTCTCAACCCTACCGATCTCCACTACAGAGTTCACACGACTGACTGTACTGCCGTTAAAAGTCCATCTACAGATTTCCCTCGCTACATGGCCCACACAGCGGTAGTCACCTGGCAGTCTGCCAAACACATTAATCACAGGCTGTCGATATTCAGGTGCTAACACACACAACCTCCGATCGCCGTGCCCCTTAACTTGCAAGTTTATGCAAAGAAAACATTCGGTGATTAGCTACTGCTGAAAGATAGCCCACGTGCAAAATCTGTGTGTGTGAGTGTGTCCGATTCAGTATGCTATATATACCGGTGTGTGTGTGTGTGTGTGTGTGTGTGTGTGTGTGTGTGTGTGTGTGTGTGTGTGTGTGTGTGTAATTTGAAATGTATAACTTGTTTTTAAGTTGTTGTCTTCTCTATTGTCCTGTAGTTTTTAGTGCGTTTCTTCGTGCGTTTCTTCGTGCGTTCGTAATTTTAGCAACGGCAAGCTGCAACATGGTATTCATGCTAAAGCTTTTACCGTTGGTAAATAATGATCATAGTTACTCTCTACTACATTCTACTCCCATTATGAAACAGTCAAAAATCACAAGTCAAAATCACGAGCAGACTCGCGAACCGTACGGTGTCTGTCTCGCCCTCGTGTACACACGCACGCACAAATATCAAGGGTGTACGCTAAAAATCCCACGTCCATCTGTCGAAGTAGTTGGCGTGGAAAAAGAAAATCCAGAAACAAGAGTGAATAGTACTGTGTGGGGTGTGTACATGAAGTAGCGCGTAGCAGCAGCAGGCTTTTCCTGCTGCTTCCTTTAGCCCAGCGGCGCCTTGATCGTCCCAGAAGAGACGGATAATGTGCGCGGAGGAATACCATACCATACCATACCATACCATACCATGCCATACACCCTATCCTACCCCACACTTAGCTACCCTACCCCACCCTACCCTACCCTACCGTGCACCGTACCCTACCCTATCCTACCGTGCACCCTGCCCTACCCTACCGTGCATCCTACCCTACCCTAAGCTACCCTACCCTACCCCACCCTTCGCTACCGTGCACCCTACCTACCCTATCCTACCGTGCACCCCGCCCTACCCTACCGTGCATCCTACCCTACCCTATCCTACCCTACCCTACCATAAAATGGCAGAACTGGTGTTACATACAGTCCCCTTCACCAAGTAATTTCCCCCTCAGTTTTCTAATTATCTGAAATCGATTTTGATCGGCCCCATATTGATGTTTGTCGGAAAAGCCAGGAAGTCGATGACATAACGGTGACGCGACAAAACCTGATCGAACGTCATTTCCTGCTGCAGCTGTAGTTGTCTTCCCTTTGATGACAGATTGCCTCCAGGGGGCAGCAATAGGCTTGCTTTAGAAAAGGTTGCAATGGAGGCAGGTAATGAAGATAAATTGTTCAAACGATGATACGCTTAGCTGAACACGCTGTTATAGGATTTGAAGACAGAAATAATGGCTGTCGGGGAAAACAACTGAGGACATTTGACTGGTAACAGTTAGGCAGCATACCCATCGATATTCTCACTCTAGTTGTCTCCCCTTGTCCTGCGCAGCTGCTATGTGTATATCTCTCTCCTTTTGTATATTGCTAAAGAGTGGGGTCGTGTCTACAAACACATCAATATTGTCTGTTCCAATCCTCTCTCTCTCTCTCTCTCTCTCTCTTCTCTCTCTCTCTCTCGGGAGCCGGGGTGGCCGAATGGTAGAGCGTTGGACTCTCAATGCTCGGGTCGTGAGTTCGAATCCCGCCGGCTGGGGCCAAATATTTGTGCTGGCCTTTTTTTTCTCGTTGCCCCGTCTTTGATATCACCCTATGTGGTGGAAAAGGACGTTAAACCCCCAAACACCCACCCACCCACCCTCTCTCTCTCTCTCTCTCTCTCTCTCTCTGTACATGCGATTCTTCATTTTTTTCCCTAGGATGTAGATTCCTTTTTTCTGATTGCTGTTTAACTGTTGCTTTTTAATTTACTACCGTTAGTTTGCTTTGCAGTTTGTTTGAGTATATATATCAGTAGCCTAGCAAGGACAAGATGTAAGACAGGTCTGCGTACCTAATCTTTTATCCTTGTAAAATAAAGTTTCGTTCGTTCGTTCGTTCGTTCTCTCTCTCTCTCTCTCTCTCTCTCTCTCTCACACACACACACACACACACACACACACACACACACACACACACACACACACACACACACACACACACACACACACACAGCACCTGAATCAAGAGGAAGTAAGCGGACGCCAGTAAGTCGAAAGCCAGTCGGAACAGATACGTTTTCAAGTCAGACTTGAAGTGATCTTTGTCCGTCGAGTCTCTCAGACCAGCACTTGGTGCGTTCCAGAATGACGGGGCAACGAAGTTAAACGCGCTCTCGCCTACTGTCTTGAGGCTTCGGCGAGCAACTTTCACAATTTTGCTGAGAAGAAGAACGAAGTAATAGTGAGAAGCCCTACCTAACGGCGCTGCTGTACCGAAGGTGGCATAACCAGTTGAAAAGAAACTTGGAGTGTTTCAGTTAATGGATGTTTGCACTACCGACCTGCTGTGTATGCCTGCAATGCTATGCCTCCTAAGTGCTATAGAGCGTCCTGTATGTGAGGCAAACTTGGTTAAAAAAAAAAAAAAGTCGGTGACGTCTTTTGAACGGCATGCTGACCACCAGTACCCAGTGTGTACATACTTCAGCCCGTGACAGTGTGGCCTAAAATACGATAGTTCAAGTGGGTTTTTTTTGGTTGATTTTGGTTTTTTTTTCCGAGGTGAGGTACGCATATCTAGCTAAACTAGAGACATACATACATTACCGAAAAGGGGATTCCGTTGGTTCTGAAATCAGTTCATTCATTTTTTTGTTTCTGAATATAATCAGCGGCTTTCTCCAAGCACCCACATTTGAAAATGTCGTCTGGCATCAACAAGGGGAGAAAACTCAAGTATCTAACAATGCAGTGACTGACTAAAGACATTGTCCTTTAGTTTGAGATGTTATCTTTTGTATTCAAAAACTATAAATTGAGGTCACATTAAATTTTATGGGTAAAATTGTCGATAACGCCATTGCGGTGTGTACTACTGGGCCCGTATGTAAAAGTCGAGGTTAATTTAACCCACGGCTACGGGCTTAACCCAGACTAGGACAAAAAAAAACCAAAAACAAAATTTAAAAAAAAAAGAAAAAGAAGACAAAAAAATTCCTTCTATAACAGCTTAGGCACCTTGCTGGAATGGACCCTCTTCTTGATTTAAAACAAAAAAAACTACAGAAAATTAAACCCTAGAGCTAGTTTGGTTCGAGGTTAGACTCTAACCCAGGGCTAAAAGCCCTAACCTCGACAATTACATGCAGGCCCAGGTATTCAGATGATAGTATCTTAGTCTTTAGTCTCAGACAACACCTGGAATCAAGTCAATACTGTCTATAACACAGGTATTCTCACACAGTCTCAGACTACTCGTACACCTGCTTGTCTTGTAGAACCAGTGTCTGGTTTCCTGTTCCCTTGTCTGTTGACACACACGGCTGACTTGCCAGGTTAATGAGGCGGTACAGACAAACACGGCCTGTGGTTATATGACACTGGCTGCATTATAGGGCAGCAGGTGTACAGACTATTGTCAATGTCTTGTTTTTCTGCCTGACGTCATATCACGAACGACACTCGTAGGTGACACTCGGTGGCAAACTAGTGGCGCTGGGAAAGAGATACGCATGTCTTCGATGGCAGTGAGAATTAGCACAGGAGATTTCTGTTCTAAGCCTGCATAATGTCAGATGATTGTAGAAGGGTGAATGGGTGGGAGGGGGTTTGATTAACGTCCTTTTTCCACCACACAAGGTTGATATCAAAGACGGGGAAAGGAGGAAAAAGCCAGCACGAACTTATGGCTTCTAGGATTCGAACTCGCGTCACAACCCCAGCATTGAAAGTCCAAAGCTGTACCACTTGACTGTCTCGGCTCCCCTCAAAATTGAGAGAGAGAGAGAGAGAGAGAGTATGACCATAATCTGTATTTTTCCCAAAATAAAAGTATTGGCACAAATACCATGTTCTAACTTGCCTTTGCTAAACTACGAAAACATGTGCAAAGGAAGAAAATTCTATAAAACTACATGAATGAGAGAGAGAGAGAGGGGGTGGGTGGGGGGGGGACTGCTTTAGGGTGATATGGAGTACGGAGCAAATAATGGAGGGAAGGTGGGAGGAGGGGAGGGAGCTTTCAGGAAACCAGCACAAAGTTGATCTCCCAGCCAGGAATCGAACTCACCACCAAACAGCCCAACGCTCTACCGTCTCGGGTATCCCTGCAGCCAATATAAGTGCAAGCTGTCTGACCCATAAAAAAGGGGGGAGCGGGGGTGGTCGAATGGTAGAGCGTTGGACTTCCAATGCTCGGGTCGTGAGTTCGATCCCGGCTGGGGCCAAATATTTGTGCTGGCATTTTCATCGTTGCCTCGTCTTTGATATCACCCTGTGTGGTGGAAAAGGACGTTAAACCCCCAAACCCCCACCCACCCATAAAAAAAAATACGTACAATTATGTGACTTGGTGCACAAACATTCAAAACATCTCATATCAGAAACTTTGACAAGATAAGCAGAGGGTATATCGAACTCGGCTCACAGCAAGACGTCTCCACAGATCAAAACACAATGGGGACGGGGGCTGTAGCTAAGCGGTTTTGAACGAGGGAGTCAGTCGACCTTATGCCCGCCTGGCTTCGAGGCAGTACTGAAGGGTGTATTTTGCAACCTGGGTGTTTGTAGGGGTGGAGGAAACATGTGCTAATCTGAGAGGCAACCTTGAAGGAGAGAGTCATGAAACGTGACAAGAACTTGACAGTAGGGCGTTATTGTAGATGTCAGTGTGTGTGTGTGTGTGTGTGTGTGTGTGTGTGTGTGTGTGTGTGTGTGTGTGTGTGTGTGTGTGTGTCCCCGGGTATATGAGAGAGACACAAACAAGAGAGAGAGAGAGAGAGAGAGAGAGAGAATACACACACACACACACACACACACACACACACACACACACACACACACACACACACACACACACACACACACACACACACACACACAGAGGAAACTGCGCAAGTGGTTCAGTGTAACTTGTCAGTGTATACATTTTTTTCTCAGCTGTCAGTCAGAATAAAACGATCTTCCTAAACAAGTATACTTACTTCTATTCTGGTTCACTACAGGACAACAGTATAGCAACCATATCATCATAACTCTCACTACACTAGTAACATTGCTTTGCCACAGATTCGCACCGCACAAATCTCGCTTCATACACACCGTGTCACGGCAATCACAAGCCCAAACCCCTACCGTATAATACGCGGCTTATTGCTGTTTAACACAGTCCTTTAGCCATTCGCACAGTTGCTATTCACAACACCAAAGTCACGCTATGAATCAGTTAATCGCCTGCTGGAAGTGTTCAGATCTTTCGTGTCAGCGCGTAAATGCGATTTCATTATACGCGGCGTTCACAGTGGCTTAATTTGTTTGTGAGATCAGTCAAAGTTTATGTGGCCACAAAGAAGGCACGATAAGTTGGATAATGCATAATGTAAGTCGTGATAGAATTTGTTAGAGGTTTGTCCAAGACAAGGACCTCAGCTTTATATTGCTTCGTAAGGAATCGGAATATAAACGACTGGTTGACTGAGGGTGGGATGGGGTACACGGGAGGGTTAACGTTGTTTTCCATGAGGGTGATATCAAAAACATGACTGACAAGGAGGGAAGCGGAAACTTGTTGTTTTGCCTTTAATGGTGTCTTGCATCCGGGATTTGAACCCACGACCCATGAGTACTGACAGTCCAACCCTCTAGCAGCTCGACTTTTGATCTTCCCTGAATTTAAAGGTGTAAAAGTGTGTTTGTGTGTGTGTGTGTGTGTGTGTGTGTGTGTGTGTGTGTGTGTGTGTGTGTGTGTGTGTGTGTGTGTGTGTGTGTGTGTGTGAACCCAATGGTGAATAAGAGAGAGAGAGAGAGAGGCACCAATATCAGTCGAACTAAATACACACTAAATAAAATTAAAAGTTGACTAAAACAATAAAATATAATACACCCCTTACCTGTCTCTCGTCGTCCGACATGGCTCAAAGACAACCTCGCCACTCGATAAAACTAGCGATGACAGTGAAGACGACACACAAGCAAGCGTGCCAAGATCTACACAGTGGAACGGGTTGATTATCAGCACCGCTGTCTGACGACAGTGTTGTGTCCCCCTGCACCAAACACCGCAGTTAGGCCGGTCCCCCCTTAAACCCACACACACTGGCAATCGCAAAAGCAAAGCGATATCTAGCGCTCTTGCAAAACCGCACGCTCGGTTCTCGGTTCTATCAGAGGGTCCACGGCGTCACATGTCACCAAGGAGACACACGACAAACGACAGGCTTTGTAAGGCGGGTGCTGGTTGGTCAGGCGTGGTAACACTGAGTGGAGAGGGGTCACAGGGCCCAGGGTTGTAGGGGGAACAATAGAAAGATTTTCCGCTTCGCTGAGTGTCGTAATCGCTGCTTACACAGTCCTTCGACCTATGTCGCAAACATTTTCACAGTGCATACTTTACACTTTACAGTGATCGTGTAGCTGGCTCGGTTGTTGTACAGAAAGTTTCAAGAACACCACGACGGAAATTTAACCATTGACACAAAACCTTTACTGAAAGGCTATTGCCAAATCTTTACTTGCTATTTAATTTTGTTGATGTTTTAGATGGAAGACGAATAATGATAATGGTAAATTGTTTTTGTAAAGCGCAATATTCCCGCTAATGCACAGAGACACAAGACGGTGTAAAACTTTACACATCCACATCACAGCAAGTATTCACACGCGCGCGCGCGCGCGCACACACACACACACACACACACACACACACACACACACACACACACACACACACACACACACACATTGTTATCGTTATTTTAATTTTTTTAATTAGTTTTCTTTGTATGACTATTAGCTGTAAAACAGCACTGCAAGTAAAGCCAACAACTGATTGGCAAGTATCTATAATTTCGTGAATGTTTTGGGCTTTTGACAAGTTGTGCTAAAGCGATGGGGGGTATTCGGGGGAAGGGGTACTTGGCCAGAGACGTTCCAGCGATGGAAAGCGAAAACACAGGAACAACAACAACAACAACAGCAACAACAACAACAACAAATAAGGACTGGACCCGAAACTCCCTGACCAAATTGTCAGCAGACGGCCAGACTGAGAAACAAAGAAGCAACATCAACACAATGATTTTGATGCCAAGGGAGTGAAGCACATGATCTGTGATGAAAAGCCGGCCAAGAAGAGCAAGTTATTGCCCTTGAAGTCGTTTCACAGGGCATTTTACAAGTTGCTTGGTCTCCTGTTCCGCAACAATGTGTGTGTGTGTGTGTGTGTGTGTGTGTGTGTGTGTGTGTGTGTGTGTGTGTGTGTGTGATACAGTTGGGGAAGGGGTGAGTGAACAGGTAGGGGTTGGAGTGGGGTACGAGAGGAAACAGGAGCGGGGTGAATGGGTAGGCGTGGGTGTTAGCGGGGGGTACAGAGGAAATGGAAGTGGTGCGTATGGGCCCGGTGTGTATGGAGGAGTCAGTGGGCGCTTCGTTTCCTTTGTGGCTTAGTATAGTTTATTGCTCGGTGTTTAAAATCCCTGCTCAAATAAACAAACAACAAACAAACACGTACCGGCACTGTACTTTCTTTTGATGCAGGTGTAGTTGTCAATTTTTCTTTTTGGTCCCGTGCTTAAACAAGTAAAACCAACCAACGAGCAAAGAAACAACAACAACAACAAACAAACAAACAAACAAACAAACAGCATCAGTATGATTCTTTTGTCGTTTACTGCAGTTTGTTCCTCGGTGTTTAAAGCCGATGTTCCAACGAACAAACAAACAAACAAACAGGCGTAGGGACACAAACTGGAGTCAAACTGAAGTTGGTGTTTCTTTAAAGAACCCTCTTTTGGCGGTGTGCTAGTTTGTAGTGATTTTTGTTGTCGCGAAAAAAACGTGATTTTCGTCATTTTTTTTTTATATGGTAGGGCAATGTGCATGCCAGAGGGTTGCAAGAGGAGGTAAGCTGCCAGTGAAGCTGGGACTTTTTGCGCACAAGAGAGGCAAAGGTGATGCGAGTGGATTTGGGTGAAGTGGCTTTCTGGCTTAAACAGAAAGTAGACCAGCATTACTCCAGTGAGGTCTGAGCGGAAATGAAACATTCCATTTTTTTATTTAAACTCCAGTCAGGTACGTGCGCTTGCCTGGTCTGTGCATGGTAATTTTTGTTTCTAGATTGGAGCATTTTTAGGGGTGACCATAATGCTTGAGGCTAATAACTATAAGCATTTTGAGGCCTCGTACATTTGTATTCTTTGATCACAAACAAACAAACAAACAAACAAATGATATCCATAGTCAGCTCTGTAAAAAGGATGTGAATGGCCGCTGAAATTATGTGAACACCACCAAATAAAGTGCAACATTTCAATGATGGAATTGTGTGTCTTTATTATTCGGACAAATATCTTTCACACAGAATAACACAACATTAACAACAACAAGAAACGATTGTAATTCTTACACTGCGAGAAAAAGCTTTCAAATCGTTTTCAGACACATAAAGTTTGCTCTCACATTGAGTGAATCTGATTCATCAAAGTATCACAGCCAGACTTAATGCCCATACAAATCTTTCACACAAAAAGTGCAGAAGCCGAAAGTGGTATTTTTCATCACGCCACTTAGCCACCTGGACAGTGACAGCGTCAGTAATGCTGGCACTGAGCCAACAGAAGCGCACTCGATGACGTGGTGACCACACTCAGCGCTCCAGTAGTGTAACAACAGTCGTAGAATTGGAATGTCAGCCTGTTGCGTAAGGCCCGATGCACACGAGCGTCAGCGTCATGATGCCGCGCGGCGGATCTCACTCCCGGCGGCAGTTTCAAGGCGCTGCCACGTGTGCATGACATCGGTGCCTGGCGTCAGACAACGGCATCAATGATGCCAGGCGGCGGAATCCTATGACGCCGCGTATAGAACAGTCATGTCCTATTTCTGCTGCTGACGCCGGGCTGCAGACTTGGTTTCAGCCAATCAGAAAGCAGTGTGGGTCAGCGCTTGCAGTGTGGGTCAGCGATACAGGCCGTGCAGGCGAATGACGCCGAAGCCAAGTGTGCACGCAAACGGCGCACACCGCGCGCTCACGCGAGGCGTATGATGCGAGACAGCCTTTGCTGCTTGCTTCATGGTGCTGACGCTGACGCTCGTGTGCATCGGGCCTAAGCAGTAGAGGTCTTCTTTAACCGAAAATCTCCATTGTTCTCACAATGCTTCCCAAGGCTCCTGGTCCCGGGCTCTGGGGAATAAATCAAAATCAAAATCAAATTTTTAAAATCCTTTAGTTTACATCAAATAACAGGTATAAAATGGAAAATCGTCTTTGGACTCGCAGATCGAAACAAAACAAGAATGAAAACTTAAGATTTTGCGTCGGTAGAACAACAAGAGAGTTTAACTGTGTTGGTATGTGCAGTAACTCAACAAACTCACGAGGAATCCATCTCACACAATCACATTCACAGTTCAAACACGTTACAACATTACAAATCATCGCAGTGTGCCATATATATTGCATTGAATACATCAATAAATCAATGAATTCGGTCGGTTTATGCACGCACGCACGCACGCACGCACACACACACACACACACACACACACACACACACACACACACACACACACACACACACACACACGGCATGTTTAATAGGACTTTGTAACGTGGACTTCGCTGAGCAGCGTAACCCATCGACATGTAAATTAGGCTCACACGGCAGAGGCGGCGAGCTGCTAACGTGCTGCGATTGGCTAATGGCACTACTAACGTGCCTAATTTACATGTAAATGGGTTACGCTGCTCCCCGAAGTCCTCCTTACGAAGTCCTACTAAACAACACTATTCACTGTCTTTACCTTTGCCGGGGCAGCAGCTGGGGGTGGCGGTTTGGCTGCTGGTGGAGGTCCCGACGACGGGGCTGTCGCTGCTGCCGCTGCAGCCGCGGCTGGAGCTGCAGCTGCTGCAACAACTGGAGCTTCCGGGGAGGGTTCCTTCGGCGCCTCGGAAGCCGGTTGGGCGGGGGGAGGGGGCTGCGGAGCGGGTGGAGGGGGCTGGGAAGTCTTGGCGCTGGCACCGACTGCACCGACCGCAGCTGCCCCAGCAGCAACAGCAACAACGGGGACCGGGTGGACGGGAGAAGCGTTGGTGTTGGAGTTTGTCTCTGCCTTTGGCACGTTGGTCGGTGCAGCAGCCGCAGCTACCGGGGCGACCACGGCGGGTTGTACGGATGGCTCAGGTTGCGGTGACGGTGTGATGCGGCGAGGTTTTGGAGTCGGAGTTCTCGCAGCCGCTGCTACAGCCGTCGCTCCTACAGCTCCGACCGCTGCGCCACCGAGAGCCGCTCCAGCAATCGCGGCAGTGTTCACTCCCGATGATGGACGCGGGGGAGCGACGGGTGACGCCCGTCTCGGGGTGATGGTTCTCGGAGCTGGGGTGGGGGTGGGGACGGGGGAGGGGGTGGGTTGTCTGGGTGGCGTAGCGGCTCGTGTAGTGGCTGCCGCGGCTACAACAGGGGGTGGAGGTGGGGGTGGGGTTTCTGGAGACGGCGTGCGGGGCTCAGCCGTCATCTCGTCCTGTCTCGGCTCCTGGTACACTTCTCGCGGGGTTTCCGGCATAACAGCAGCTGCCGCCATCACCACGGGCCGAGGCTGGGGATCTTCCTTCACCTCCTCCTCGGGAGGAGGAGGGGAGGGAGAGCGGGGAGGGGCGGCAGCTGCTGCGGGTACCGGAGCTGCAGCTACAACAGGAACAGGAGCAGCTTTCGCTTTCTCGGGCTGCTGAGGCCTGGGGCGTGGTGCGGTGTGTCTCTCGTACTGGCGTTTCTCGATCCTCTGACCCACCGGCCGACCTCCCAAGTATGCGAGGGTGTAGTCGGGATCTCTGTAGGTCATACAAGTATAGTCTCGTATTTTACACACAATACCGTGCAAAAGAAAACACTTTAGTGTGGACACAGTCGGGTGTATCATGGCGCCTCGGTGCAGATGAGACCTCAGGCCAAAGAAAGTCATATTTGTTGTCGTCATTGGCTCATGGTCACCATGATACGGTGACCATGACAATGAATGACGTGAGAGTGTGCGAGAGAATGGTGGACGAGTGAGCGAGTGTAGAGATGCTGTGTGTGTGTGTGTGTGTGTGTCAAAGGAGTAAACTTCGAGCATCCCGGAACTAACCCTTCAGTATGGTAATTGCATGTCATCGTGTTCGTTTCCTGCATGGTGTGAGTGTGTGAGTATGCGTGGATGGTTGATTGATTGCATGGGTTGCTTTACACCGCCTCCACGGCCACACACTACATAGTGACAATAGCAACACACGGTAACCTTGTAGCCATACACTACATCCTGACAATAGCAACACACGGTAACCTTGTGGCCATACACTACATCCTGACAATAGCAACACACGGTAACCTTGTAGCCATACACTTCATCCTGACAATAGCAACACACGGTAACCTTGTAGTGGGGGGGGGGGGGGGCGAAACGACTACATATTTCTCTACCTTGAATGATTATCATAATAATAATGGTAATACTTATATAGCGATGGAATCTATTAATAAATAATAGTTCTAAGCGCTTAAAGATAAAATAAAATAACAAATGAAAAGGAATATATACAAAAATATACAGAGCCATAAATGTCAGAGTCAAGGTCCGACGACACGCACATGCTGAGAACACTTAAATTGTGTTCAGGAATGAAACCAGATGGGTTTTAAGATTTTTCAAAGGAGAGTGTCGGAGAGAAGCCCTAAGGGCCCGTATGTAAAACTCGAGGTTAATTTAACCCACGGCTACGGGCCTAACCCAGACTAGGACAAAAGAAACCCCCAAAACAAAATTAAATTTTAAAAAAAGGAAGCGAAGAAAGAAAGACAAAAATCCTTCAATACCCGCATAGGCACCTTGCTGGAATGGACTCGCTTCATGATTTAAAACAAAGGCCAACAGAAAATTTAACCCGAGAGCTAGTTTAGTTCGAGGTTAGACTCTAACCCGGGGCTAAACTCCCTAACCCCGACTTTTACATGCGGGCCCAGGTCACGAAAATGGTTGCAGTGGACAAAAGGAATATCTATCCATTTGGCAAACAGCTTAAGAGCTTTGTGAGAGGCAGTTTTTGCCCTCAGAACTTAGAGCGAGTATGCAGACTTTAAGTTATGTGCTGCCTAACGTTTACCAAATTTATTTACATTTATTATTAGATATGAAAGTGTTCAAGAAACCTGTAGTGATACTCCTTGTGTCTAGGAGTGCTTTCCCATCGGTGGCGTCGCTCTCTGTACTGATACTCCCGGGCTATGTACATGCCGTTCCCGTCACGTCGGAATGAGGACAAATCTCTCGCAGGCTTCTCGGGTTTTGGAGCCGGTTGACGTTTTGGTGGTGGCGCCGCCTGGGGATGGGTTGGTGCCAGAACAGGGGGCAGCACTGCCACACCACCAGCCGGGACGTACGCTGGTTCTGCAAGGGTCAAAGTTCGTGTCAGTTTGAAGGGTTGCGTTTATTGTGTGAAAAAAAAAACCCAAATATTTTTCAAAAAAAAAATCAAAAAAATTGCCGTGTAAGTAAAATACAAGTGTAAAATGTTCACTTTCTGGGTTGGACAGGAATTTGGTTGGGCATTTTCCCTCATCAAATCGAGTCAAATTCACGTGCAGACTATTCAGTTTACGATGCCTGTCTTGTACACATGCATGCCGCATGCATAAATATCAAGCGTGCAAGTTGAAGATCCACGCACCATGCAGACAGGGAAGCAAACAAAAACAACAACAGCCCCCAAAACAACAACAACAACAACAACAAAACACTGGCGGGTGCCGCTGTACGGGTTATGGTAACCCGCTCACCCCCAACCTCCCCCCCTACCCCCCCCCCCGAAAGATCAGTCCGACTTTCCCTTATTGCCAATACCTACACGAAATGTTCAACTGTTTGCAGGGCACCTCAGTTCTGAGTTGGGTTATTCGGGCTGAGTTTTGACCTGTACACACACACACACCACACACACACACACACACACACACACACACACACTCTCTCTCTCTCTCTCTCTCTCTCTCTCACTACAGACCTACCAGCATCATGCACACGGACTTTCTCTGGTGTGGCCACACTGCGATGTGTACTGGATGTCTTGGGTCGCTCCGAGTTCTCCAGCGGGCTCGGCAGTCTAGCAGTCAGCGGCTCTGGAGGTGGTCTGTAGCCGCCGAACGCGTAGCCATAGTTCACTCCCGACAGTCGGTAGTCTTTCGTTCTGTAGGCCACAAAACAGAATTTGAATTAGACAGGTTAGGGAGTAAGAGGTCGTGAATTATTAAAATGAATTTCCCCGCTTTTTCCTGGATGTGTGTGTGTGTGTGTGTGTGTGTGTGTGTGTGTGTGTGTGTGTGTGTGTGTTGCTTAAAAAGTGGATTTGACGCCAGGTTGAAAAGAGGGATGGGTGAAAAGAGAGATGTTTGATGAGTTGAAAAATGTCAGTTTTGACTTGAGGGGTGTCTTATTTTTTACCATATCCTTGGGCGTGTGCCAGGGCATGAATAACGGACTGCACAGTTTTGTGTATTCCGGGAGTTGGGAAGGACGCCGCCGCATCAGCAGACTATGAGGGTGGGTGGGTGGGGGTTTGGGGGTTTAACGTCCTTTTCCACCACATAGGGTGATATCAAAGACGGGGCAACGATAAAAAAGCCAGCACAAATATTTGGCTCCAGCCGGGATCGAACTCACGACCCGAGCATTAGAAGTCCAACGCTCTACCATTCGACCACCCCGGCTCCCCACAGCAGAACTATGAAAATTACGTTGTCGGGCCTTGATTTTTGGCCATGTGGACATGTCTTTCTTCTGGAAACCATTGTATATTTTGGTTGGGAAATCTGTTTCACGGACGTTTACTGCCTGACATTTGTAGGAAAAACTAGCAATAAATTATTACTATTACCTGTACGTCTTCTTCCTCATAGAACTGTCCACCGGACGTAGGGGGCGCTGTCTGTATGTCGGCTGATGGGGTCCAGGTCGGTACAGTGTGTATTTGTATCTTTTCACTCTGTATTCCGGCCCCATCGGCATGACGTAACACTTCTCCAACTGGTAATACTTTTTCATTGGTCGATAAACTCTTTCTCGTTTCGGAACCGGTTTCGGTTCGGGTTTTGGTTTCTCTGGTGTGGGCCCAAGTTCGTTGTACCGTGTTTTTTTCGGTTGGTATCCCGTTTGTGAAGGTTTGTAGTCATGTGGTTTGTATTCCTTAGTTGCGTATAATCCGTTTCGGGGTTTTTCGCGGTCCGCCATGTTTTTCGATGTGTCGGCGTCGTCAGCACGAGGAGCCATGGGATTGATGACGTCACAAGAATTCGTTTGAATGCGTCACAACAGTCGTCACGTCACGAAAACTTCACCAGCTGCCCGCCAAAGCTGACGCACACTAATGTAGAAACGTCACAGTCTGTAAACAGCGGTCGCAGAAATCCTTGAATGTCTTGATGAAGAAAAGAATGTTTAGAGTTCACACTTCTGGGTAAGTTTTTAGTAATAACCAAAAATTAATGGTAAAGATAATAAATAAATAAATATGAACAGTGTCTGTCTGCTGTGTGTCTCCTCGCGATAAAACCTAACTGAACCTAATTAAACCTGATAAAACCTAACTCTCACGTCACGATAAAAATTGATGGCTGTATTCAGGGGGAACCCCAGTCTCGTTATATCACCAAACAGGGAGACCAGAAAACACAATTTAGAGTTCTCACACCGCGATCAGAATCAGGGGCTGTACTCAGGGGGGACCCCGGCAATATTATGACGGGAAAAAATCTCGGAAAATCTGAATTTCACGTCTTTTTCCACCAGGTGTTGCGGCCCGAGTGAAGCCGGAAACATCAGCTAGTAACTAAATAAAAGGCTGAAGTTTATGAACATCATAAACTGAAACTGACACCACATTTGTGGCCTTAGCACATTACTCAAAGACTTTGCCTGAGATTGAAGCAGAACAGAACGACAAAACTAAAACATAAAATAGTGTGTAACTGAAATGTAACGAAATGTGTGTGAAAGTGATCTCCGATTTCACGTAAGTGTACCCCCCCCCCCCCCCCCGCCATCTCCCCTACCCTTTCTTGTTTATTTAGCTGAAATCTATAAAGTATTGTTTATCATGCGATATTTATTTTTACTTTTTCAAATTTGAGTTCCAGTTCTCAGGAAACGGTCCATCTAACCAGATTCAAGAGTTCCAAGGCGATTGCATACTTACAACAGTAAATACTCGTCAGTCAGGAATGGTGAAATCGCGTACCTCTTCTCCTTATGCTTTCGCCCTGGGGTACATGACTTTAAATTATCTGTGCGTGTGAGTGTTGATGTGTGTTTACTGTGTGACTGTAGGTAGGGGTGTCGCACAAAAGGCCCCGTCCGTGCCGCGTCAGTCGGTGTGGTTTGCAGACGTCACACTTCACCCCCCGATTCATCTACATTTGAAGAGGGCTGAGGCGGGCTACTTTCCCTGTATGGCAGAGCATGGCCCTGTCAGCTCTACATTGCGCAATAACCAGAGAAAGAAAGAAACACACACACACACACACACACACACACACACACACACACACACACACACACACACACACACACACACACACACACAACAAATTAACACCACCACCACCACCACCACTACAACAACAACTACAACACAACAACAACAATCATCTTACCATCATCCTCATCTCCATCACCATGCATTATAAAAATTGTCCCAGCTTCCAAGCCCTCCGTGGATTCCACCCATGACCTGGGAGGAACACCACTGGAACTGGCAAAAGAGTTGGGGCAGCAAAACAAACAAACAAAAAACACCAACAACAACAAAACAACAACACAAAAACAAACAAACAAACAACAACAACAACAACAAGAACAAAAACTGGTAGCATTAGCTCCTTTAAATTTCGGAACTTTAGAGCCAGAAATTTGTGCGAACTTTGCCCGTTTCCTCTGGTGGTGTGAACTGTGCCTATTCCTCATACGAAGAAATCAAAATAACAATATAATAATTGTATTTGTAAAGCACACTTTCATTTACACCACATGCTCAGTGTAAGCAAACTTTAATGTGGTCAGTCGGCCTCTCACAGTCTGTCTCAACTGCACAATGTTAAGCTGGAATATTCAGTTAGGGTAGCTGTAAATGACCTGTCCATTACTGCATTGCGCCATTAGGCTTGTCTCCAATCAATGGAAGGTATGAAAATTGACTATCTGACGTCAACCTCCCGTTGTAAAATAAAGTTTCATTGATTCATTGATTCACTCTTGTGGGACGTTAAACTCTAACTAACCTGACCTAACCTGTAAGACGTATGACACGTCAGAGCGTCAGTCAGTAAATAACTTGTGATGTCTTTAACTGCTCACAGGCAAGAGCAGAGCTGGAGTTCAAATAAGTGCCTGTGTTTGTTCAAATCCGACCCGAGGTTACCAGACACCAGATCTCTTGATATTGATAGATCAGTGGGACCTGTGTGTAAGCCCTTGCCATGACATGACAGTCCGATTCATCTGACTCAAGAGGCCTGAGAGACTCCTACATTTACAAAGGCTGTTTGGAGCATTGTGGGGCGGCGGGGATTTTGACTGTGTCGGTTAAGTGGCAACTAGGGTTGGTATTAAAGATGTGACAACTACAAGATCCTACCGTGACACTGCAACTGTTAAACTGAAATCCCGAACGATGTCGCTGTACGTTTTCTGTGTCGCCCGACAGGTCCGCAAAGAAATTATAGGTGTGGGAAATCCGAGACAACGAAGGGGGCTTGTACTGTTTAATGATGGCGGCCGATACAAATGTTCACCGCAAGATCGTAAATCAACGTTTGAAGCACTCACCTACCCGCGCGTAAACTACTATTCAACAGTAACATGTCTTCCTTTTCAGGTTCTTCTTCGTTTCAGTGTTGCTTTGTTGTCCCCTGCTGCACGAACTTGGCAGCGCCACGGACAGACGATTTCCAACCATGTTTTCTCAGTGGTGCGCTACAAACTCCAGTGTACAGAATTTGTAGTATACGAACCACACATGACACTGCCGGGTGTAGCTCAACAGGTTCCTCTGTGTCAACATATAGCACTCGATCATATGAAATACCGGCCTTTTAACTCCGAGAAAGTGGTGCCCCAGAAACGTTTCGTCTATTCACACTCCATCAAAAGACTCACACAGCCTTTATATCCCGCCTGATCGAACACGTTAATAACGGGGGCATCAGTCAGGTGATTCGCTCCGATGACTTACACCCTGTGACGTTCTCCTCGCTTTTGTACCCCACCCATTACAGTCTGATCTATAACTGAACCAAGCATGAGGTCATTTTTCGTTTTCAAGTCAGTAAACGAAAGGCTAGTGTAACTGGTGAAAACATTTACGTCATCGAAGCAGCTGTGGGAATGTTACTGACCGCGAGTGGTGAGTTTGGTGTGAGTTAGATCAACCCCCCCCCCCGCCCCCCCCAAAAAAAACCCAACAACAACAACAACAAAAACCAAAAAAACAAAACAACAACCAACCACAAAACAACAACAAAACTAAAATAAAAAAAACAAACAAACAAAACCCCAACCCCAAACAATAACAACAACAAAACAAACCAAACAAAAACAAAAAGCCCAAAAGCAACGACAACAACATCAAGTAAAAACAAACAAAAAACCCAAAACAAACCAAAAAAAACAAAACCCAAAAAAAACAAACAAAACACCCCATCATCACCAACCAAACAAAAACAAACAAACAACCCAGAAACAATGCACCAACCAAACAAACAACAACGACAAAGGCCCCCCCCCCTCCCCCCAAAAACAAACAAACAAAACAAACAAACAAACAAACAACAACAACAAAAACCCCAAACACCCAAAACCAACAAAACAAACACCACCACCAAACAACAAGAACAAAAATCAACAACAACAATAAAGTGCCCACTCGTTGTCCGCTCGTTTCCTTTGATTTTGCACGATGGGTTTGTTTCTATGCACGTAACCGTTGTCAATTGCAGTTTGTTGGTTTGTTTGTTTTTAGCCAAAAGACAAAAGATCAGATATATATAGAAAACCTATAAGTCAGTCTGGACTGAACAGTGTTCAGGAAAACTGCTTCGTAAACATAGCTGTCCACTCGCTCCAAAACTAGCCCGCTGCAAATATTGCATACTAGGTCTGTGGTAGGGCGGCCTCAAAGCACTGTGGTTTCGGGCTGAATGAAGACGGGTACAGCGTATAAACGTTTTGGATTTCAGCCAGGCATATCATACAAAGGGCCTGATCGTCACTGAAGAGCGACCTCTATTTACCCTTGTGATCTGTTCCTCTCCAAACACTCCAGGGGATTGGTATTGGACTTGTCCGACGGCCTTTCAGTGATAGCTTATCACTAGCACCTATTTTTTAACGTAAACATAACTTTATTGCCATATGTATAAACATTAGGACTTCGTTGTGGTTTTAAGGAGCTGCTTTGCAATCACACATACATGCATGCTGTCACTTGCTCACTTATATCACAGTCACTCGCACTTCAATGCTAATAAAACCACATTAAACCTTACTAACTAAAATGCTAAGACACTAAGAACAATAAAACAGACTAATAAAGTAATTTGATAAAGTACAACATCATGTTATCACATATCAGCTGGGAGGGGTGAGGGTGAGAAGGCACACTTCACGGCTGTAGGATAGAAACTGTTTCTGAACCTGACATACAACATCATGTTATCACATATCAGCTGGAAGGGGTGAGAGTGAGGAGGCACTCTTCACGGCTGTAGGATAGAAACTGTTTCTGAACCTGACATACAACATCATGTTATCACATATCAGCTGGAAGGGGTGAGAGTGAGGAGGCACTCTTCACGGCTGTAGGATAGAAACTGTTTCTGAACCTGACATACAACATCATGTTATCACATATCAGCTGGGAGGGGTGAGGGTGAGAAGGCACACTTCACGGCTGTAGGATAGAAACTGTTTCTGGACCTGACTGTTTTGGTTTTTATCGCTCTATACCGTGCTCGTGAAGGCAGAACTTGGAACAAGATGTGGGCGGGGTGGGACGGATCCTGAACTATTAAAGCAGCTTGTTTAGCGGTGCCGACTGTGGTGTAATGCCTCGAGTGAAGGGAGTTCTGTTCCAGTGATCATGTCTCATGTCTCAGACGCTATTTTAACTATCTTTTTTTTTTATTTTTTTTTTTGGTGCTGCCACAACTCTTTGCCGACTCCAGTGGTGTTCCTCCCCTGTAAGGGTGGAATGGAATCCACAGAGGGCTTGGAAGCTGGGGCAATTTGTATTATGCATGATGATGGAGATGAGGATGATGGTAAGATGATGCTATGGAGGTCCATGTGGTTTGGGACTGCGGGACAGGGCCGCATTCCACGCTTCCTGTCATAAATATCCCGGCATTAACCAGGCCCGGGAACTACGGCACCTGCGGTGCCGGCCGTGTAATCATCCACATCATAAGACGTGTCATACCAAGGGAAGCACCCCCAAAGTCGCACCCGTGAAGTGGGTGAAGCTCGGCTGTGTGGCAACAGCCTCCCCATTGGGCTCATAGCACACCCGCTCTGGGTAGGAGCCGACCTAGGTAGGAAAAATCCCGCTTGCCTCGGCTGGGACTCGAACCCGGGTCTCCCGGTCCATAGTCCGAAGTGCTAACCATTACACTACGGGGGCCGGTTTAACTATCTTATTTAATCTTTTCCGACATTTAGCACTGCTTGCACCGTACCACACCGTCATCAACACGTCATGGACCGCGCATGAGTATCCCACGCTTTCGACTCCGGCTGTTTCGGTTTTGGCGGCCGTGTCTGCAAACTGATCAGACAAGATTCACGGTTCCTTGACGGCTCTTATTGCAGCAAACACGAGTATAATATTCAAAGCGGGGCTACACTCCCACTAAGCCAAGTTTAAATCCATGCAGATGTAAATTAATTGTGATTTCAAGTTGTTAGTGAGGCCATTAGTCAGTGGAGCACAACCCCAAACTCACTTGGTAGGACTGAATTGAGTTAAGAATCTATTTCGCTGGAGTCTCAGTTCAGTTAACAGGACCCGGGACCCGCGCTTTTCAGTCAAGTCATGTCACAGTACAGTGATCAGAATTAACACCCGGCCGCCAGAACTACATTTCGACAGCCTGCGGCACTGCCGCGTCGAACTAATCAACCTTCGACTTTCAAGTAGGCTACATACACACAAACAACATTTCATCTTGAAAGAATGCTATCGATGGCCGATCTGTGGTCAGTGCTCACAGAGAGCATGTCAGTGGTGCTCACTGCACTGGCATGCCGCAAGGCCGAAGACTGATCACCCGGCGACTACTGACTGACCGGGGTCAGTCGGTCTCTGGTCGGCCGCCGGCACTGAGTGAGGCGGGACCACTGTGACCATGATGATCATCAGTGATGGAAGTCAGTGTGGCAGGTGTTATCCGCGATAGTTTGACACTGTGACCTTTCAGCTGAGACTGACATCATTACTGAACTTCAGTGAACTTCGCTGATTCCGTCAGTCGAATCATTGATATCAGTTTTATTGTCCACTGCCGACGGTCAGTGATTAAGTCAGTACTGAACAGGTCAGTATAAAATGGACTGAACTGAATCGTCTTCAGTCAGTCAAGTTGGACTCAGTCACAGCTCAAAACAAAATCATGTATCAGTGAGTGAAAAATTAAGATTTTAGTCATCTTGATAAAAGCAACATGAAATTGTTTTGGCACTGTTGTGCAACAGTAACACGGCCGACCGGCCGCTCACAGTCCCCCCGGCCACACTGACCGTGCCGCCGGCCGGGCCGCCCGGACTCAGTACTGACACTCAGATAGTCCGCACACCGGCGGTCACCGACTGACACATGACAACATTACAAGGCCTCGCAGAAGATAATGAATGATATACAGATCTGCAAATAAATGCAAAGGCTTCTTGTAAACATTTTACTTATTTTCCGGGCAGTCATATAATCGTAACCTCACATGGGAAAATAGAAAGTACTTTGTGCGAAAGTAACAAAACAGCTCTATTGGATACCAACTTCCGCTTTCAAACCCGTTTCCGGTTACAGCCAGGGCTTCAGTTATAGCAGAAGTATGTGGTTATTTTCCCTTTCGGCCGTAAGCTGTGATATGCTTTGAAGTGTGAAAGCTGCGAGAAGTTTGCATTTATGTATATATGTTGTAGGTTACATGCGGGTTGTGCATTTTGTACCAGCTGTGCAGCCTGTGCACGGTTAGCGTGCTCTCTCTCCCCGAGCCCAACTCCGAGTCTCTCTCTCTCTCTCTCGCTCAGTCACTCTGACCAGAGACATAGATAGGACTATCTATGTCTTTGCTCTGACTGACTTACTGTTTCCGTTGCGTTATATTTTTACGTGCTATTGGCTCTTTGCAGGCGGAATACCTGAAGAGGTTGATCAATAAACTGACCGCTTTGTGACAAAGGAGCGTCACTGAGTGAAATCTACGAAACTTCAAGCAGCAGTTACAGGGTTAAGCCAACCAGCACAGCCATGCCTCCTGCACGCGGAAGGGCAAGAGGTGGGAGGGGGAGGAAGTCCCCGAAAGTAGCCTCACCGGCTAGAGCAACACGAGCATCGTCAAGACTTAAACCTGCTGATGACCCATCTCTAGCCTCAGAGGAACAAAATGTGGCTGAAGTAGAGAAAATGGAAGATGAAGCAGTTGCAGATACAGAAACTGCTGAACCTTCAGTTCTGGACGTGAGTAACGAAAACAAAAGTGAAGCTGCAGATGAGAGCGAAGTCACAGATTCTCAAAACGAGTCTTTTTGTGAAGCTGACTCTGAAGCTGTTCTTTCAGGAGCTGAGATTAGTATTGGGGTCAGGGAAACGGACACGCTAGGCAGTTCGGGAGAGGTCAACGCCGAGGATGATGATATCCAGATTGTTACTGAATCAGAAGGAGCAGCTGATGAGGGAACAGAAACCAGCTTTGGTGAAAATCAAAATGACGCAGGCGTTTGTGAGAGTTTGACTTTAAATGAGCAAAAAGCTGAAGAAGATGAGGCATTAGATGATGTGCAGGTGACGAAGGTGGAAAACTTAAACACAGAATTGGTGGAAGTAGATGCAAGTGAAACTAACCAATCAGAACAGCCAGATTATGCGGCAGATGTTTCTGAAGGCGACGCCTCTGGTGCCTGTCAGGGTGAGAATGAGATGGAAACCTCCACAGCTGATGACAGCATCGTGATGGTTGACAGCGACAGAATCGAAGACGATATCGATGATATGATTGTGATAGATGAGGGAGACGATGATGAGGAAGAGAACAAAACGGACGCAGAACAGAAAGAAATCAGCAGAGAAACACATGACAGTGGAACCAAGCATGACTCTGCTGTTGGTACTAGTGCTGGCGTCAAACACGAAGAGGCTGCTACTGGTACTAGTGTCCAACATGAGGACTCTACTGCTAGTGCCACTGCTAGCGTCAAGAATGAAGAAAAAGATAATAAGGACAAGAAAAAGTCGCAGTCAAAGTCACAAGAAAAGAAGACAAGGGAAAGCATGAGACAGGAAACCTCTAAAATTAAGAAAGGTAATGTCCGTAGCAGAGCTTCAGATTGTTTTTAAATGTCATGGGCCCAATGACCCATGGCTGAGCAAAATGAGGGGTCAATTTTCAAAATGATGGGTCATTGACAAAATCTGGAAACGAAAAAAAGTCAGAGGTGTACTAACTTTATTTAGTCCTTGAAGAGGTAGCGCCTTCTTTTCTGTGCCCACACCTGAACAGCTTGTTTTTCAAAGGGCATGTTTTGGAAGTTGGGTCCGGCATTGTGTGTGTGTGTGTGTGTGTGAGAGAGAGAGAGAATGACAATGACAAACCTTTATTTTTCAACGGTATAAGATTTTGGCCATCGGCCAGTTTACAACCTTGTCGTTGCATAAACTACAGAAACTTAGTAAGGAAGCACACACACACACATCACACACAAAACTTAGTAAGGAAGCACATGAGAGAGAGAGTTTTTCCTGACATGCATGTTTTCAAATGAAAATGTGTGACATTTACAAAGGTTATGATATTATCCTTAAAATTAGCTGGGTTGTTGGGAGCTGTACAAAGGACCTGTCTCTCTCTCGTATCTCTCTCTCTCAGCCTCCTCCCCCCCCACCACCCCCCCCCCCCCCCCCAACCCCCCCCCCGGCATGCCTCCCCACACACAGTTTAGCCTACTTTCGCGCTCCCTCCCAACTTTTTCCTCCACCGAACCTTTCTGTTCTAGAATTGCATCATGACCCAATCATTTTCAACTGTGGAACGAAGTCATGCCGTTGGGGGGCAAAGCATCATATAGATCTCTCACACACGGCCGACGGCGTTGGCAGCGTTCAATTGCAGCGTTGAATATGAAAACGACCTACTTGCAGCTGCAGATTTAGTCCGAGCAAATGTGAGCAGAGATTGGCCTGCCACCAATTTTATTTTCTTCGCCGATGGTTTTTTCGACATTTTTGATGGAGCAGTTGATACAGAAACAAGCATTCAGTTCTCGGAATCTGCAGACGTCCAAGCCAACGCTCTGTTAATATACGAGTTTTCATTGGATGTTCCTAATATAGAAAACCAATGAGATTCACGTTTATTCAGCGATGTTGGCATCACCAAGTAACATAAGTAAGGTATTCGCGGATTGGCTTTCGGGAAGATCTGTCATCCAATGACGTGCTGCGATACGATACATGTTGGGCAGGCAAGGCAGTGCAGAGACGCGATGTTTTTAGTTTCACTAGGACTACTCCGATGTGCAGAAGGCCAAAAGTGCGCGCGCCACACTGGCGCATACACATTAACTCTTGCGCGTCATTTTGATATTTCACGCGTCAATGGCGCGGGCGTAGTGAAACTAGCGATGTCCGTAATGTGCTAGTGAATCTAGCGATGTCCGTAAGGTGCAAGTGAAACTAGCGATGTCCGTAGGGCGCTAGTGAAACTAGCGATGTCCGTAGGGCGCTAGTGAAACTAGCGATGTCCGTAAGGCGCTAGTGAAACTAGCGATGTCCGTAATGTGCTAGTGAATCTAGCGATGTCCGTAGGGCGCTAGTGAAACTAGCGATGTCCGTAATGTGCTAGTGAATCTAGCGATGTCCGTAGGGCGCTAGTGAAACTAGCGATGTCCGTAAGGCGCTAGTGAAACTAGCGATGTCCGTAGGGCGCTAGTGAAACTAGCGATGTCCGTAAGGCGCTAGTGAAACTAGCGATGTCCGTAGGGCGCTAGTGAAACTAGCGATGTCCGTAAGGCGCTAGTGAAACTAGCGATGTCCGTAGGGCGCTAGTGAAACTAGCGATGTCCGTAAGGCGCTAGTGAACCTAGCGATGTCCGTAGGGCGCTAGTGAAACTAGCGATGTCCGTAAGGCGCTAGTGAAACTAGCGATGTCCGTAAGGCGCTAGTGAAACTAGCGATGTCCGTAAGGCGCTAGTGAAACTAGCGATGTCCGTAAGGCGCTAGTGAAACTAGCGATGTCCGTAAGGCGCTAGTGAAACTAGCGATGTCCGTAGGGCGCTAGTGAAACTAGCGATGTCCGCAAGGCGCTAGTGAAACTAGCGATGTCCGTAAGGCGCTAGTGAAACTAGCGATGTCCGCAACGCGCTAGTGAAACTAGCGATGTCCGTAAGGCGCTAGTGAAACTAGCGATGTCCGTAACGCGCTAGTGAAACTAGCGATGTCTGTAACGCGCTAGTGAAACTAGCGATGTCAGTAACAAGCTAGTAAAACTAGTGAAAGTCGTTTTTGCGATTGCTTAAAATTGCTAATGCCAGTAATGGACGGCTCCACTCTTGTCAGTCAAAAGGGTCAAGCCCCCTAGAATTCAGCCAATTGTGTCCCCGCGGCATAATAAGCACAACACATGGGATTGCTTGGCAAACTATTTGCCAGACACTACAACTACAAGGAGGGAAGCACATGTAGTTTGATATGACTGAAATGTGGAATTGAAGCAGTAAGTCTCCACACACACACTCCCACTTGGCTACAAAAGTCTTTTCTACACTGAGGAGAAGATTAATTGGATGAACTAATCACACACGAGCGTGTACACATAAGCTGCCATAATCACATACAACGCATCACTCAATATAACCACTCCTATGCATGTACATCCAGATAAATAATTTATCCTCCTTTTCACCTTTTTATATTGTTTTCAAATAGCCGGTGATTAAATTTTGTGTCAGAAGCTTGGTTGACGTACTTGTATTCTTGGTGTCTTCCTGAAAGTTGTGCTGTGTTAGGAATTTTCAAGTTTTGGGTCCCAGAAATGTTAATTTTGGGGGTAGGTATGTATGTATGTATACTCCCAAAGTGTTACAGAAAAAGAATGAGAAAAATGAGAAACTCCCAAAATGTTAAAGAAAAAGAATAGCTGTAACACTAATCTAGGCTATAAGTTCTATAAGTATGCTCAGCGATCGTCAAATGCGCTCGCCCGCTCGCTTTCGCTACCAAATTTACCGTCGGGCGAGTGAAAGCTCCGGTAGCGGTAGCCCGAATGGCGAGAAGGAATTCTGAGATGAATCAGAACCTAGCAGCCACTCCGGCTTCCAGAATTTTTTTCGGGCTACCAGTTTTGTTCAGGGTGGTAGCCCGAATGGCTACCAAGGTCCTGACACATAAATTTGACGATCGCTGAGTATAACTGTAAGTGTAACTGACGTAGAATTGAAGCCAGATGGTCGTGATACCCTTCTGATTTCAGAGGTGACTTGCTGATGCAGCGTTTGAGTGTAACTGTAATTTTGTTTCTAACTGAAGCTGACTACATCTGGCAAGTCCGCGTGTTCCCCGTTAACTTGGAGGACATGCGGGAGCAGAAGGAAACGTGGAATGACCTGTGCAACATGGCGGTGATGGCTGAGTACCGCAAGACAAAGGGAGTTATCACCAGGGGGCAGGTCAATCTGGAGCAAACCAAATCAGGGTAAGACCTGAGAAGCAGATCGGCCCCCGTAATGTAGTGGTTAGCACTTTGGACCATGGACCGGGAGGCTCGGGTTTGAGTCCCAGCTGAGGCAAGTGGGATTTTTCCTACCTAGGTCGGCTCCTACCCAGAGCAGGTGTGCTATGGGCCCAGTGGGGAAGCTGTTGCCACACAGTCGAGATTCACTCACTTCACGGGTGCGACTTTGGGGTTGCTTCCCTTGGTATGACACATCTTATGATGTGGATGATTACACGGCCGGCACCACCGGTGCCATAGTTCCCGGGCCTGGTTAATGCCGGGATATTTATGACAGGAAGCGTGGAATGCGATCCTGTTCCGCAGTCCCAAACCACACAGACCTCCTTAGCATCATCTTACCATCACCCTCATCTCCATCATCATGCATCATAAACATTGCCACAGCTTTCGAGCCCTCTGTAGATTCCACCCATTACCAGGGAGGAACCCCACCGGAGCCGGCAAAGAGTTGTGGCAGCAAAAAAAAAAAAAAAAAAGAGAAGCAGGAGGATGTGTGGAGGGACCTGTGCAACATGGGTTATAATTTTACTTAGGCTGTTCTTATTGTTTAGAAATTTACAATCAAAATTGATAGATCCTTACTGACAAGCCGTGTAGTTTTATGGGCGGTCGGTGGTCTAGTGGTTGCGAGACCTGTCACCAATGTGAGAGGTCAGGGGTTCGAGTCCCACTCTGGGCAAAGAATTTTTTCTTCTCGTGTATGTGGCACCGTTCATTCGGGCCGATCGTCGGGGGTTCTCTCCGGGTACTCCGGCTTCCTCCCCCTCTGCTTTGGAAATGTTCAGCCCACCAAATTTAAAAAATAAATGCAATTCTAACTTCTGAAAGTTAAATAGCTGAGCTGACCCTTTGCGCCATGTGATTGTAACGTGTTTATGTCCAGTGTATGAGAGAATCCGTGTGATTCACGTGAGCGTACGTGTTGGGTGAAGTTCGCGGCGCTTTGAGTCGTTTTGTGAAATTGGGTAAAGCGCCTATACAGTACTCATTATTATTATTATAATTAAATTGACAAAGTGACGGGTGTTTGGATGAACGGTTTGGAGCAGTTACACCCCTTAGGATATGGTGAATGTCAAAATAGCAGAGTATGGAAACGGAATTTGTTTCATGCTTGAAGCTGATGATTTTTTTTTGGTGACACTGTGTGTGTATGTGTGTGTGTGTGTGTGTGTGTGGTGTGTGTGGTGTGTGTGTGTGTGGTGTGTGTGTGTGGTGTGGTGTGTGTGTGTGTGTGTGTGTGTGTGTGTGTGTGTGTGTGTGTGTGTGTGTGTGTTCAGGATGTTTCAGTTCTTGGTCAAGCGAGCGCTGTTACAGCCAATGTTGCGACAACTCATGTGTTGTCGCTTCAGTCTCACTCAGTTACGCATTGAGATGCGTCGACTCACGCTGAATGCTTATCGCGATGTGAAGTTCGACACCCAGGTCCTTCATGGCGTTTTGGGAGAGATGATGTACAACAAGGAAGGAAATGAGCGAGAAAAAGCAGCTTCATTTGCCTCTCAGGCTCGCAAGGCAAGCTCAGCAGAGATGCGCTCAGATCTTGCATGCGTCAGATCAGAGCCGAGCTTAGAGACAGAGAAAACAAAGAAGTTGCAGTCGTGCTCCCCACAAACGGTGCCAGCAAAAGCGGACGAAAATATGGTTGTGACTGATGGTGCTGAGAATGCTCCTGAAACCCAAGACAAGGTGTCTAGTTCGTCACAAGAAGGTGATACTGGTGACCAGCACGGTGTTAAGGACGATACAGAATCTGTCAGAAAACTAACAAAGGACTTGTCCTCAGAAGCTCAGGTGTCGAGTCAAGAGGATGTTGAAAAGACTGAAGATGAAAGTGTGAAGATGAAGTCAGAACATAGCAGCAGTGGAGGTGCGTCTGCCGCGGAACCGGCAGACAGCCTCAGTGTCTACAGATCATTCAAACGCTGGTGAGAAACATACAGACGAAAAGAAGAGCAGTGAGGAGGGGAAGGTAGTAGAGGGCGCTGCAAAATCTGCTCATGATGTGGAAGTGCATGCGGTGTCTGAACAGCAGAGGAAGATCATCATCGCGAGGGAAGATGCAGGTATTACGATAATCATATATCAGAACTTCAGAAAAACACAAGTATTACAATATTTGCATTGATTTACCAGATCTGCTAGAGCTGCTGTTTCGTAGGCATCCCGTAACTAGGCCATGTTTTACATTGAAAAGAAGGAAAAACAAAATGTGTTGACGTGTACAGTGCTGTATCAAAAGCCACGATAGAGTTTAGTAAAAGAGTAGACAGGATTGGGTGTGTGTGTGTTTGGGAGTTTAACATCCTTTTCCACCACGTAAGGGTGATATCAAAGATGGGGCAATGAGAAAAAGGCCAGCACAAATATTTGGCCCCAGCCGGTATTCGAACTCACGACCCGAGCATGAGTAGACGGGGACAACGAGCTGGCAAACAATGCAGTCTCTCAGTGAATGAAATCCGGATGCGTCATATCCTCCTGCGCTGAAAATTGTCGGCTTTCGTTGTATAGTGTTAGTGTTAGGCCCCACATTTTATTTGAATATATACATGTATGTACATGTACTTCTTTTTTTTTATCAGTGAGCTTCCGCATTCACCTGGTGCATCCCCGAGAAGGTCTGCGACACTTGCGAGATGGTCTGAGGTCAGCACGGAAGGGTAAGGTACGAGAAGAGTGCCAGCTGTTCCTGACGAATCTCTCCAACAGTGTCTGTGATGATACTGTGGCAGCCATCTTCCCCTTCGCTCGGTTTTTGAAACGCACAAACAGAGATGATCATGTTGGGTAAGATTTTGGATGTACATGTATGTATTGCATGTGAATTGTGATTTGTGCGAGCGTGCTTGTCAGGCTTACCCAGTGGTACTTGATACAAGTGAGTGAGTGTGTGTGTGTGTGTGTGTGTGTGTGTGTGTGTGTGTGTGTGTGTGTGTGTTATGACAGTATGAGTTGTAGATTCTTATTAGTTTAGTCGGAATTTGTGAAGCGCATTGAGCTCACCTTGTGGGGATACTGCGCTATATAAGAATGTTATTATTATTATTATTATTGGTATAAAATGCCAGTTTTAATCTGCCTTCATTGACATTATCATCTGTATCATCATTACTGTCACTATTAAAATTATCATTAAGAACAAACTTTTCTCTATTACATCATTGTATCATAATTCATTATCATTATAATAATTCTTATGATTATCAGTAATATCATTATTATTATTATAAATTTTAATCAGTATTGTTATTTATCAAGATTTGATCATTTGATGCCGCTTGTTGCTGGTTTCAGGAAGGCAATATTCCAGACCGCCTCCTCTTTAGAAACAGAGAAGTACCTGGATGCGTACCACAAAATCTCAGTTGACTGTAAGCCGGTCCATATTGCCAGTGCAAAAGTGGCATCATCAGGTAAGTTTTCAGCTATAACATATCAGCCGGTATGTATTGCCACAACACAAGTTCTGAAGTAGCATCGTCAGGTAGGTTTTCAGCTATCACGTTAAGCCGGTCTATATTGCCATTACACTAGTAACATCATCAGGTAGGTCGTCAACTATAACTCGGGCCAGGGTGGCCGAATGGTAGAGCGTTGGACTTCCAGTTCTCTGGTCTTGAGTTCGTATCCCGGCTGGGGCCAAATATTTGTGCTGGCTTTTTGATCATTGCCCCGTCTTTGATATCACCCGTATGTGGTGGAAAAGGACGTTAAACCCCCAAACACCCACCCCTATAAGCCGGTCCATATTGCCACTACACTGGTAACATCATCAGGTAGGTTGTCAACTATAAGCCGGTATATATTGCCACTACACAAGTAGCATCATCATGCAGGTCATCAGCAATAAGCCGGCCTATATTGCCACTACGCAAATGGCATAATCAGGTGGGTCGTCAACTATAAGCCCATCTACATTGCCCCTACACAAATAGCATCATCAGGTAGCTCTTCAGCTATAAGGCGGTCTATTGTGTGCCTGCTAAAAAAAAAAAAAAGATCTCATTTCATTGGGAGAGGGTGCAGAATAGAAAACGATAATACATCATGCATGCAGGAGAAAAAAAAAAAAAAATGATCACACGTGACTCTCCCCCCACTCCTGTGTGTGACACAGATCATCGCATTCGCCAGGAGAAGATCCACCGAGAGCTCAACCCATTGGAAAGGAAGCGTGGACCACGGAGGAAGCAGAGTGGGTCGCAGGTCGCTGATGCAAATGCAGGTCAGAAACGTCCACGACAGGGCCGCATCAGTAGTGGAACTGCGGCCAAGAGACCAAGGACATCGGCGGGGAGCATCATGAAAAAACCTGTACCCTTGATGGGTGGGAGGAGTGGAGGTAAGGTTTTCTTACTTCTGACAGTGGCGTCTTTAGTGGCTCTGCGCGTGTTTCAACCTTCAGCGATTGTCAAATGCGCTCGCCCGCTCGCTTTCGCTACCAAATTTACTGTCGGGCGAGTGAAAGCTCCGGTAGCGGTAGCCCGAATGGCGAGCAGGAATTCTGAGATGAATCAGAACCTAGCAGCCACTCCGGCTTCCAGAATTTTTTTCGGGCTACCAGTTTTGTTCAGGGCGGTAGCCCGAATGGCTACCATGGTCCTGACATATTTGACGATCGCTGACCTTACGTGTAGACTTATTTACATGGCTTGTCCCATCCTCGTGTACACACGCATGCACAAGTACTAAGTAGTGCTTAGCAGCAGGAGGCTTTCACTGCTGCGTCCTTCAGCCCTGCGGTGCCTTGAGTGTCTCAGAAGAGATGGATTTGTGCTACCATGCCATACCGTACCATGTTTCCCATGTATTCCTTTTCGTCGTCTTTACAGTGTTTTTACTGGTATGTTGCGTTGAAACTCAAATGGTGAAGATTATGAATTCATATTTGATATATATATGTGTGTGTGAGTTTGTGTGTACTCATGTATCAATATTAATCATACTTTTATCATCGTGAAAGACAGTGAAATTGCCGTGCTGATGGAAGAATAAAATATTATCCTAAAGAATACTTTTATGCCTTGTTATCGCCAAATGACTGATGTTTGCTTGATTTGCAAGTGTGGCTGGCACCATTTCATTGGGGAAATGACCCACGGACTCTCCTTTTCAGTAGAGGGGCCTTAGCGTAACATGTCTGCAGATGAGCGCTCGTTCCTTTGCCAGTTTCTCACTAAATGCTACACACTCTCTCTTTTTGGGTCATAGACTGTTGGAAAGCCTTGATTTGTATACAGTATTGGGACAAAGCCAAAAAATCACATGCGCTTAGGCCGGTACACAGGATGGCTTAGGGACAACCCACATGCTGACTCGCAGCTGAGTTAGATTTTTGGCTTTGTCCCTGACCTACTTATATACTGTCATTTGATATCATGTAACTTCAAGTAAATTAGTAAGTGCATTATTTATGATATACAGTATGCAGTGTAATTTTGAGCTTTTTTTTTTTTTTCTTTTGGATGATTTTATTGATAAATTCAGCTGTCATGTTTATGTCTTTGTGTCTTCATTTCGTTCGATGCTGTCTGAATTCTATAGCAGCTTTCTGCTTTCAGTATTAGCAGCGAATGAGCAAAACAACTACAATTAATTTTGTAGTATATTTGTAAGGAATGCATCGATTCCTAATACAGCTGTGATTTTAACAGACTTGATAATTATCATCTTAGTGCGGCTTGAGTTTTTTTAATAGTTACTGGCTGATGTCGAGAACACAGTAGGAGATGAGAAACACAAGTAACTTAGGCCAAAGATATTTACAGAATTATCCAGGCACGCTGTCATCAGCAGTGTTCCTTTTTACGCACATGTGTGTCGTTTACGCAGATTTCAAAATCTGATGCAGAGATTTGGGGGCTCTACATCATTGTGACGCACGGTTTTCAAGACTTGAAAACCGACAGTAAAAGAACACACCTCAGACAGTTGCCGGAATTGGAAACAACAGAGAATTATGTGCCCAAGTGCTGGGTTTTCCGATTCACAAATGACGTGTCGTCCCCGACAATCTTGTAAACAATGGGTTCGGTCGAACCAAGATTTTTGTACTTGGGTCTCACCCTTCGACTTTACAAAATGGCCCTCAGAATTTGACAGAGAGGGTCAAAATGACTCTCAGTATTGAAAGCTGTAAGGAACACTGCATCAGGTTTCTGCTGTATTGCAGACCCAGGTGCATGGATAGTTCATTTGGGGTTGCAAAGAAACAGTTTCAAACATTATTCCAGAAAATCGTTGCCGACTGCAACACCAAATATACTGTACATATCATATGCTGTACAGGCAAACTTGCCTGAATGAGGGTTCAGGAAGGAGAGTGTAAGAAAACAGAATTGACAGAGTTTCCCTGTTGTCTTCAGGTTCACAAAGATCGGACGCGTTGATATGCCACAAGTGCCACGAAGCTGGCCATAAAGCACGTAACTGCCCCATGAACCTTACAGGTCAGTATTGATGATCAAACTTTCTGTGTTGTCTGTCTGTCTTCTGTCATCTGTCAGTCAGCCTGTCTTTAACAAACTTTTACAGTGACGTTTTCTCCGGAACTATGCATAGTAGAAACACCAAACTTGGCACAGTAATAGTCGGTGACAAGTCCCTTTTAAGCGTATCATTTAGAATGACCTTGACTGAAAGGGGGATGGACAAGAGTACAACAATCAACGTTAGTTTTATTGTGCACTATTTCCATCTGTAAACTGTGGAAGATTCTTCTACTTATGTGTTTAAAACGTCTACACACATGAGTCGATAAAAGCTTTGCCATTGTAGTTCACGTGTTCTTCCCCCTTCCAGCCACTCGTTCGCTTCCGTGAAACAAAAAATATTAACTACCACAGTAGCATTTTCTTGGTAAAGTTAAATTAGAAAGTATTTTTGTGTGCAGATGAATACAAGACAACAAAAATATTTTTTTAATCTGTACATATGTGCAAAAATATCTACCTGTGATGTGCACATGTATATATCATATCCATCATGAACTAGTAAGCTGAGAGCTGTCAGGTCAGGGGCCACAACCCTTCCACTTCCAGGCAATAGTGTCAGCCCTTTTTATTCTCAGTGTTCCTGTAACTAGTGAAAGATTGCCTTTTTTTTTTGAAATTCCCATGCTCTCTACTCAGGCCAGAATTATTTTGTGTTTGTCCAGGAGCCAAGACTCCAGGGCTTCAGTGCAGAAACTGTTTACAGGAGGGACATTTTTCCTGCGACTGTCCCCTGCCACAACAACGCAGTAAGTCTGAACGAAACTTTTTTTTGTGCAGTTCATTGTCGCTGTCAGGGACGGTCTGTCAGTGTCAGTGTCCATCAGTCGTGATAGCTTCCTTTGTCGAGCTGCAAGCTTCACTGCCTCAATCTTGAAGTTGAATTCAGTTCCTGACTGTAGGGAACGCAGAAGAAGAAGAAGAAGTTCCGGACTGTAGGTGTATGCTGGCCTTTTTTCTTGTTGGCCCAAATGTAAAAAACACCCTCGTGGAAAGAACACGGAACCTCACACACAACCAAAAATGATCTGTCAAAATCATCAGTTTACAAAATTAGATCTTATATTGTACTGTGTGCATACTGTTGCTGCTTTAAAGTCTCTATTTTCGTAATTAGTTTTGAGCGGGGGGGGGGGGGGGGGGGGGGGGGGGGAGACTACTGCTTACAAAGCTCTAAAACTGTTTGCCAAATGAGTATATATATATGTTCCTTTTGGCCACTTTCGTCCATTTTTGTGACTTTGCGGTTTCTGGTTGTAGAGATTTTTTTATATATATTTTTTTAAACTACTTCAGTGTCCCTTTCGGGAAATTTGGGCTGCTTCCCCTGGGTGAGCGCGTTGCCACGCTGCAGCGCCACCCAATACCTATCTTTTTTTATTTTTATTTTTTTACAATTTTGCTGGGGGAGGAAAGCCGGATAACCCGGAGAGAAACCCCGATGAGCAGCCCGGCAGCCAGGAAAAACCGGTATCACATATCACAAGCTTGACCTGGGCTCGAACCCACGCTTCATCGCCATGACATTGGTGACGGCCGTTCAGTAGCACAGCGGCTAAATCCGACGCGCTACCTATTAGACCACCGCTCACCCCCCACTGACTTTCTTTGACCTAACGCTTTCATACCTGCACTACATGTTGATACGACCAAGTCATGAAAAGTAGCCACCAATCTAGTCTAGTTAGTGTTCAGTTTTCATCCAAATAACTTTGTCTGCTCAGTGTTCAGTTCGCAGTTCGCTTCTACGTATGTAGTCGTAGAACAACATACACGCCAGCCTGAGTCACCACAGTGGTTTCAGCTTTCATATTGTGCCCCAAGTGACTGATTCTGATGCAGGAATTTAAGCGCAATTGATGGAAAGTTTTCCACAGCGTTGTTGTATGCCTGACAAACGTATGGAGACTTTAAACTACCCCTGTGTGTGTGTGTGTGTGTGTGTGTGTGTGTGTGTGTGTGTGTGTGTGTGTGTGTGTGTGCGTGCATGCATGCGTGCATGTTTTTGTGTGTGCGTGTGCGTGTGCGTGTGCGTGTGTGTGTGTGTGTGTGTGTGTGTGTATGTGCATGCGTGCCCTGGCTGGTTTGCAGAGGGTAATGTGGTACAGCAAGCACAAGAGGGTGCGCGACAGTTGGAAGAGCTGTACGCGCGTGTAGCTGAGACCCAGAGGAATCTGTCGTTCCTTCAGCAACAGGCACAGGTCAGACATTGTTCAAACTCTTCCAACTCTTGCTGGATTTTCGCCTCCCCCACAAATGTGTTTTCTCATCTGAAGCAATTTAAATCATGTGGGCGGGTGGGTATTTGAGAGTTTAACATCCTTTTCCACCACATACGGGTGATATCAAAGACAGGGCAACGATGAAAAAGCCAGCACAAATATTTGGCCCCGGCCGGGGTTTGAACTCACGACTCGAGCATTGGAAGCCCAACGCTCTACCATTCGGCTCCCCCTATAAATCATGCAGTAACACCAAATTGTACAGATCTTAGTCTAATTAAAAAAATTCTCCAAGGTAGTATTTTAGTTTTGGGTGCCAGGAGAAGCTACTAAATGCATTTAAAAATTCTTAAATTTGTTTACTTTGGGACCCCCCAGCAGCGCGCTGCCTTTGCAATCTGGCCTAGATTTCTGTCTTGCTTTTCTTTAGCAATTCCCCAGCCTGTGATCGTAACACCTTCTCTGATGTTCATTTTGAAAGCCAGACAGTATTTCTGAACTTTATTTATTATGTGATGTCTGTCACTAGATGGCCGTGATGGGAGATGAAAGTTTCCCGCCCCAGGGTCATCCTGGTGCTAACTTTGGGTCAGGAAACATGCCAGGGAATATGCCAGCGAACATGCCAGGAAATTTGCCAGGAAACATGCCAGGGAATATGGCTGGAAACATGCTAGGGAATTTTCCAGGGAATATGGCTGGAAACATGTCAAGTGGCGGCCCATCGTTTGGCGGGCCTGGTGGTTTCGCGGGTGGACAGCTTGGCGTGATGTCACAAATGCCGATGAACATGGGGGTGCCGTTCGGCAACATGATGGGTGGCGGGGACTTCCATCAGGTAGAAACAGCTCCCAGTCGATTCTCACACTTATTAAAACGTTTTGTACTGTTCAAGTCACGCAGTAACCCCCCGCCCAACAGTTGTCAGTGTTTGTTTTCTCTCCAGCCCAGAAAAATGACAATGTTCAGAACTGCCCAATTGTGCATTTAGACCGAGTGTTCTTCCTTTATGAGTAGCTGGGTCATTATCGACTTTTTTTCATGATCATGGTTATATGGAAGTCATACAGTTCTTAAACTCCAGAAACAAAATGCTCATATTAAAATCTTCCGCCTTTCGGTGGATTTCCACCTTTGGCTAAAAATGTTCCTCCCCTCAGAAAGTGTGTCCTCCTCTGAAGTACATAAAATCATCCCTAAACACATCACATTGCACAGATCTTAGTTTAAGTAACTTAATAAGTGTGTATGAAGCATTTAAATTTGTGCCAAAAAGTATCAAATTTGTACAGATTTTAGTCTAATCTAAAAAAAAAAAAAAATTCTAGGGGAACATCGCCCCCAAGCATAAAGTACATGCTTTGCAGACGTGCGCTGGTAATTTTTCCACTTCGTCATCATACGCTACACACCTTTTCTCCTTTTGGAGCATGGACCATTGTAAGCTCTGTCATACGCCGCTAAAAAAAAGTGAAGGATTTTCTTCAATTCTACATGTATGCTGCTTTTAAATGGTCATATTAAAAAAAAAAGTGTTAATACAGATGAACCCTCCAGGGTGTGCTGAGGACTCTGGGTGGCTCTATCGACGTCACTGCACGGAATTAATTGCCTGTCTTGGAGACACCACTCGATACTGACACTTTCTGTCAGTGACTTCCCTTGCATTGAGTGTCATGTGAATTTAAAAATTCCACCCAGTTGTCTTTGAACAATGGCTTCTCAACAGTCCATGGACGAAATTCTGTGAATTTTGAGGATGTTAAAGCCATGTGTTCAATCTACATTTTGTGAAAATTTCAGAAAATTTGAATGATTTTTTGCTAAGTTGTGCATGTTTTTGCAAGTGGTCCTTGACGTTTTTTGTGAAGTGTATGTTGTGCCTCGAAGCAACAGAACGGAATTTATGGATAACTCTGTTAGCCTGCAGGAACGCAATCACGCTTCACTCTCAATTAATCGACACAAGACAGCAGTGTGGGATCACACCCGCGGGATCTAGATTTAAAAGTTGCAAGGGGTGATCACGATTCTCCATCCAGTGTCGAGTGAATGAAGAAGGAGCACCTTTGCGCTTCTGCAGAGTGAAAGAGTTCACCTGTCATACATGCACACAATTACTTGCCCCTAGATCCTAGTGAAAACATTTGTGTTGCTTTCTAATAGTGATTTGTTGTTTGTCTGATATTTTGTTTGATCCCTAACTTGAGTAAATCTTTGAGAAAGATGACGCCTGAAAGCTTCAGTGTTTCCTTATCCTGATTTTTTAAGCTTGTTTGAGTTTCTCATGGTCTGTTAGTAATGTATACATGTACATGATGTTGAAAGCCGTGATTCTGAAATGGGAGTCAACCACATTGATGTACATACCACAGTTTTCTCCTCTGTTTCCAGGCAACCGGTAACATGCAGGGGCAACAACCTCAGGGACCGTAAGTAAACACCACCGCCACAACCACCACCATGACCACCACTAACACCACCACCAACAAGAAAATTCTTACTCTGAAATCTAGCTACCGGTAAAGAGGAAGTTGAAGTGATCAGTGAATTCGGTAAAAGTTTGTGTGTTTACTTCACTGTTTATTTATCTAATTTTTACAAGTTATACTTCTTCATTGTTATGGGGAAATTTGGGTTGCATCATCAAAGGTAGTGCTCCAACCACTGGGGAATCTGCAGGGAAACCGCCCAATGACCAGCCCAGAGTACAGCCCAGAGTACAGCCCAGTACCCCCTTGCCTGGCAACCCTTCTCCCCCACCCCCCACCTGTTTGAGCACCCCCACCCCATCCCCCACACATTTGAAATGATACTACTCTTGGTTAACGAAAGTAAAATGAAAATCAAACAAAAACATAAACACCAAAAAAATACTCCAACAAAATATTTACAAATTAAAACCAAATTGCGGTGATGTGTAAAGGGACTGTGTCTACCTTGAAACAAAAGTCAGAACGTGGAGGAAGGGAACTATCTGTGTTGCAGAGGGAACGTGGATAACTCCTTTCCTTGTCGGATTTGTGGACAACTCTACAAGACTAAAGCGTCGGTTCGCAAACACTTGCGAGGAGCCCATCCCTTGCAGAAAGGCACAACAAATCCAGCAGGGAACACGGACGCGAAGAAGAATGTGTAAGCCAGACAACCCCTCTCAACGTGCATACCCGTGTCCCTGGGGCTTGCATCCCCTCCCCCCCCCCCCCCCCCACACACACACAGAGTACTGACACCCCCACCCTGTGCAACTCCCACCCCTCCTAGCAACCACGGAATGTGTAAGCCAGACAACCCCTCTCAACGTGCATACCCGTGTCCCTGGGGCTTGCATCCCCTTCCCCCCCCCCCCCCCCACACACACTCAGAGTACTGACACCCCCACCCTGTGCAACTCCCACCCCTCCTAGCAACCACGGAAGTAAATGACACTAACATAATTTCTCTGTGACTGTTTCTGTTTAAACAGTAGTAGTGTAGTTACTGTATGTCTTGAGATTGTCAGGATATTTGTGTGTGTGTGTGTGTGTGTGCTAGCAATTTGATTTTGATTCACCGAAATTTGCGTGTACATACCTGTATTACATTGGGTAATGTGTTTTTTGTTTTTTTTTACGTTGAATTGGGTCCAACAGAGGATTGATTCTGGTGTGTTTCAGAATGTGGCATCAGCAACAGCGTCAGCTCGTCTACATCAAGAACACCAAATAACTCACCTCTGTCATCACCGACTGTGCGACATGCTGATAAGACAAGCATGGATCATACAGCTGTACATGCCTGAGAATCACTGAACCCCATGAATGTTTCAGTCTTTTTTCTTTCTTTCTTTGGTTTCTGGCTCAAACATAATAATAATAATAATGAATTGTACTTATATAGCACACAAATTCTCACAGAGTGACTCAATGCGCGTACTCCCACACTCATATCAACAAACACACACACACACACACACACACACACAGCAGCTGAATCAGGAGGAAGTAAGTGGGCTTAGTCGAAAGCCAGCCGGAACAGATGCTCAACTCTTTGCCAGCTCCAGTGAGGGGACGGGTGAAGGGGCTTGTAGATGGGGCCATGGGAATTGTGTTTGTAGAGACCATTTTGGCGCATCAACTCTAAAGGAATCATTCAGTACAGTAACAGTATTTTGCAGCAACTATACTATTCTTGGAGCTACAAATTTCCGTGGAAGACAATGAAAATTCTTCGAAAAAAAAAAAAAAAAATTTTGTCTCTAGCTCGAAAAGTTTATTCTGGTACAGTTTGATTGGCTCAATCATGAACATGCACACAGAGCCGGCGACATGTTGATTAGCTTGTTCTGTTTCAATTCCTACCCACCTAAGTGCATTTACAATATGTGTAATATTCAGGTCCGTACAGGTCGTGGAATCCTGAAAAAGTCATGGAATTTTAAAATAGCTTTTCCAGGCCTGGAAAGTTACAAAATTATCTCAAGAGTCATGAAACATCATGAAATTTCAGAATTTTATGGAAGCTGTTTTGAGCCAGACAATCTTGGTGATTACTCACTGGACTGATTGCCAAAAATGCCAACAAACTGCCTTCCCATGAGGCTAATGACTAACTCTGAACATTGGTCTTGCTGACTGCGATAACTTGGATAAGCTCAGAATTTCTACCGTCGCATACATACATGCATGTGTAAGTGTGAAAGAGGGTGAAGACGTTGTCATGAAAAACAGGAGAGTTGGCCTGGAAAAGGCAAGGAAAAGTCATGAATTTTTTATACTGTGAACCTGTATGCACACTGAATTAATATTGTAATGTGTTTGATTTGATGTTTCAACTAGTTAGGAATGGGAAAACAGTCTGCTTGGATTGTTTGCACAAAGTAATTTTGTTAACATATTTTGTGGGTTTGTTGAATATTACGAAAAGATCGTTTACTGTCAGAGAATTTGATTTGCGTTTGTTCATGGTAAATTTGTTATGCTTGGTTGATGATTGCTGTAATGAAGTCAGTTGTTATTCAGTGTGAATTCAGGCTTGCACACAGTGCGCCGTCTGTCAGTTTCTTTGAATAAAATCAACAAATTTTGACTTATAGTTTATGAAGATGCGCAACCCTGTGTGTGTGTGTGTGTGTGTGTTAGGTGGTCAAAATTCAGCAAGTGTATTTCTGTGGCCATTACCTGTGTCAAAAGCTGGCCATCAGCTTTCTCAGGGTTCGCGCTAGGATTCGACCGTTTTTCAGCGACTCTGAGCAAAACCAGTCCCTGTGAAAAAATTCCGGTAGCACTGCAAATAATGATGTACATTTTTAGAGAGATAAGGCAAGTGCCGCTAGTCAAGCCTGGGCCACAAAATTTGTATGAACGATCAACATTTTTTTCTTTTCTTTTTACGATCAGCCTGTTCATTTTTATTTTTTCTCCCATAAATCTGTAACCAGTCCCAGCAAAATAAAACCAGTCCCTGGGACTGACAGCTAAAAAAATCTCCAGTATTTCCTCTTTATAACCAGTACTAGTAATTTACTGGTAATTGTCAGTTAACGTGAACCCTGTTTCTTGAAAGTTTTTCCAGCAATGTTGTGCCAAAGTGCTTGAAAAATACACAGTTAGTGGCACAATTCAGTCACAGTCTCTGTACTGTTGTAGATATATATATTATATATTTGCGTCCTCAAGGGCGAGATGACGGCGAGATGTACCAGTTTAGATGCCGGTCCACTAAGCTTACCACCAGATCAGACAAGTCAGTCACGGCCCCCATGTAACCAGTCGTCAGGTCAAACTGAAAAATCCAGGCTACCTCAAATATCACGTAGCACCAGCGGGCACGTGATTTCTTTGGCTGAGCTGTAGACTGATGACGACCTTTCGCCTGAGCCGATTTCAATCACATTCCCGAGGTTCAAGTGTTCAACGTCCGAGACGCATCGATATGAGCCATCGTGAACCTCCTAATACAGGTTACTTCCCTTGACACGCAGATGGCGATTTGGCGAAAGTGCGCCATATGGGTGGGCGTCTCTGACAGTGAATATGGAAGAAAGACGAACACGAAAATAATTCTGGATTAAAGCGTGGTGTTTCGAAAAACAAAACAAATATCAAAGAAGTATCAACAGCTACAAGAAATTATTTTGAGTATAAGAATTTTAAAAATCCCGTTTCCATCACATCCCGTGATAGCTCAGTTGGTAGAGCGGAGGACTGTAGAGGTTGAAAACACTGGCATCCTTAGGTCGGTGGTTCGAATCCGCCTCGCGGGAATTTTTTTTTTTTTTTTTTTTTTTTTTGCGTGTGCGTGTGTATGACGTCGGTGGTTGGAATCCGCCTCGCGATTTTTTATATTATTATTTTTGTATTTATTTATTTATTTACATATTTATTTATTCATTATTTTTTTTGCGCACGTGTGTGTGTGTGAGTCCCATCATCCCCTTCAGTTCTCACGTCGTCGACGCATACACGACAAACACACGAGAACTAATGCTCTATAGATCTTAGATCGTGCACACTCTTTATCATAATTATAGCGTAGTACAGCGTAATTTATCATCATAATCAGCGTAGAGTATCGGAATGTAGTACATGTATCATAATTATAGCGTAGTACTGATATCGTAATATTAATAATATCATTATTATTATTATTACTATTATACAAACAGAAAGCGCCAGTGTCAGTGTGTGTGTGTGTGTGTGTGTGTGTGTGTGTGTGTGTGTGTGTGTGTGTGTGTGTGTGTGTGTGTGTGTGTGTGTGTTAGCGGAGCAGTGAGTCCAGCCCTGTGAGATCCTGAGCTTTATAAACACTTTGTAATATTTATTTTACTTGAAGTAGTGACTGTTTCAGGAACAGTAGACGGTCCTACACTGACGCTGACTCAGTGACGATAGTCCTGACTTCATGTCTGAGACTAAAGCGAAGTCTTACACTGGTCTCGTCTCTTTTCCAGACACGCACCAGACTCCCAACGCAAGAACAAAGACGGACAATAAGAGACGATGTGTGCCGTCCATTGACAGTAAAAAATAATTAAAAAAAAAATCCCTTGTCATTTCATGTCCTGTCGTGCTGCGTGTACCTTTGTCTGGTTGCCATGGGAATTCAACGTCATTGGATAAACCAGTGCATTGACTATCATGTATCAGTCGGCATTCGCACTTGCTGAGGTTGATAATTGAAAAGGAATAAGAGTGCGTATGAAAACGGTCTTGGGGGGATGTGTTTGTTCTTTCTTCGTTCACTTCTCGCGGCCTCGAGTCAAAGGTTTATCTCCCCTTACTTTGCACTTTATCAGTGTGTTTGATTATCTCCGCTTGGCTCCCCCCCCCCCCCCTTTACTTGTTTTTATTTTTAACCTTTTCCGCTCTAATCATCATCTATGGTTCAGCAGATCTGCATTTGAAAACAACAACAACAACAACCAACATCCCCCCCCCCCCCGAGCCCCCATTCTTTCATATTAAAGCAGTTTTCATACTTGGTGGAAAACTGATACATGTAGCAGTAGACTGATCCACAACCTGTACCGGCTATGGAAGATGCATCGGATTGGTTGGTTGGTTGGCTGGTTGGTTGGCTGGTTGGTTGGTTGGTTGGTTGGTTGATCAGTGCTTGGTTGTGGCTCGGCTTACGTATGGTATGGTATGGTATGGTAGACTTCTCCTCGGCGCACATATCCATTTCTTCTGAAATGCTTACGGCGCCGCAGGCCTGAAGGACGAAGCAGTGATAGCCTGCTGCCGCTAAAGTGCTACTTTATGTGCAAACCTCCACCCTGCTATTCACTCTGGTGCATGCGACAGCATTCTGTTTTCCACGCCACCGGCCACAGCCTACTCTTCTTCGAAAGATGGACGTGGGATTTTTAGCGTGCACACTTGATATTTGTGCGTGCGTGTCCAGTGTACACGAGGGCCGCGCGGGCGGGACACTGAGGCACCGTAAGCAAGCCTGCACGTGATTTTGACTCGGTTTGGAAAGAAAAAATCCATCCAAATCCTTCCCACGCCGAGGGATTGGAACCTGGCGACTCAGGATCCGAAGTTGGATACCTTAACCACTAGACCCAACCCCCTTACGTGGCGGAAGTGAAGTTCAACTCCCAGTCATCCCCCCCCCCCCCCCCTCGGTATTGCTGTAGTTGTGTCAGCTGGTTGTGTAGCATGCGCGGTTATGAGAAGAAGTACGGTAGCTCGCGGCGCCCTCCGCTTGTTAGCGGCAGCGGCCGACAATGGTCGCAATGACTAGCGGCTGTGAGAGAAGCTTCTCGGGGTGAGCGACAGTTTACTAGGGCAAAGGGACTACGTCCGCTCCGTGTTCAATGACGTCATTTAATTGTTGAACTGATCTTTAGTGATTGGTATTTCAACGTCGTTTTTTGTTGTTGTGATTTTTTTTTTTTTTTTTGGGGGGGGGGGGGGTTGGTTGTTGTTGATTTCCGTTTGTTTGTTTGTTTATTGTTTGTTTGTTTTTTGTTTGTTGTTGGTGTTTGTTTGTTTGTTTGCTTTTTGTTGGGTTTGTGTGTGTGTGTGTGTGTGTGTGTGTGTGTGTGTGTGTGTGTGTGTGTGTGTGTGTGTGTGTGTGTGTGTGTGTTTGGGGGGGGGGGGTCTTCAGTTTTATTTTGTAAACTGCGTGTGTATAATTTTCTAGTGTAAAGCGATTAGAGTTTTCAATAAGCGCTGTGAAATTCCCTTTATTTTAATTTTATTATCAGTCGCCGTTTACATCACCTACGTGTGATAATGATGACTGTGACTGACGTTATAATATGAGCACGAGGATTGTATGGTGGTGACTTTAAATCACTTATAGAAGTACAGATGTACGTGTGTATACAAAGATACTGTAATAATCCGGACCACTAAGCAGAATAGTTTTATTACTTACGTAATGTCGACTCAGTGGTAACAAAGTATCTTGTATAGTGTACAAATAAACAGCATTATTTTGGGCGTGGGCGGGTTTGGGGGAGGGGAGATGATGATGATGATGATGAAACTTTATTTTTCAACGGTAAAAGTTTTGACAGAGAAGGTTCGTCAGTTTACAAACTTGCCGTTGCTAATGCTAAAAAGTAAAAAGTAGAAAAGCAAAAAGTGAAACAGCATGCAAATAGTAGTAAGTAGGAAAACAAAAAGATTACTCAGCAAACGAATAGTAGTAAGTAGAAAAAGTTAAACAACAAACAGTGTAAGGAATCTACATATAAAGAAATGCGCATGTGCAGACAGATGCACCGGGCCTAGTGGGCGTGTCTGAAACAGCCATACACCGGAGTTTACGAGCCCAGTCTGTTCAGTGATACAGTACGTATCATGTAAAGCGTCTATTGACTAGTTATAACATTATAGACAGTCAGGAGAGAGAGAGAGAGAGAGAGAGGGATGAAATGAAATGTTATTTTACCAGGATAAAAAGATATAGTTACAACGACCTGTCTTCTGTCTTGTTCTTGCTAAACTAGGACAACTACACTACAGAGAAATCACACGCACATATACACATATCTATGTGGAATCAGCCGGTTCATGACCAGTGCTGGCCAGTACAAAAGAAGCTCGCTGTGGATTCCACCCATGACCTGGGAGAAATACCAATGGAGCTGGCAAAGACTGAGTCGGGGCAAAAAATAATAAAATAAAAAAAATAAAAAATTGAAGCATAGTCAGATAAAAACAGGTAAAACGGACAAAACAATCAACGTAAATTCATTGACATATTCTTTGTGAATATACATTTTTGACAAAACTATATGTATTGTGCAATATAAGCATAGTGAAACTGGAGAGAGAGAGAGAGAGAGAGGTTAATGTCTCTAATATCCTTCCGGCGTACCGGTCCTATATTTAGACTGAATGATGATGTTTTTGGAAACATTAGCTTCTTCTATTCATTTTTCCTGATCTGGTGTGTTGAGCTAGTGGTGGGTGAAAGTGAAGACATCTGTCTGTCAAATGCGCGCGCTATATTGTGACCAATAGGTGTCGGCCTTACAATGTCAGTGACCCCCAACCCTTGACCTTATACTGCACCGCGCGAGCCGGAGACCAGACGCCTTGGTATTTCAGGCCTATGACCTCCGTCGTTTATCATGATCCCACCCCTACCCCCTCTTCTCCCCACCCCCTCCCCCCGCCTCTCCCTGTCAGCCTCGCACCAGTGCCATATCCCCCCCCCCATCCCCCCCCCCCCGATCCCCCGGGATCTCTTTACAAAATTAATGTGACGGTGATATCAAGAGAAGAACACTAAAATCACTGAGCCGCCTTAGAAGCACAAACGAATCACGTCATTTGCTGATTTCGTTTCGTTCAAGCCTTCTGCCGGGTCGCAACCTTGTGGTCTGCCAGCGAAAGCACTCTCAATGCTTGGGTCGTGAGTTCGAATCCCGGCTGGGGCCAAATATTTGCCCTGGCCTTTTTCTCGTTGCCCCGTCTTTGACTGATACTGATCACTCATACGTGGTGGAAAAGGGCGTTAAGCTCCCAAACACCCACCCACCCACCCACCCACCCACCCTGTTAGCGAAAGAAATAACAGATATAATGACAACAGTATTCTCATTGCTGATTACTTCATTCTGTTTGCAAAATGTGAACAAGTCAGTCAAACCGAAAACGAAATCAGTAACTGACTGTATCATTTGTGGGCACTTCTAAAACCAGCCGAAGTCACACTGAGTGGCCTGGGTAGTCAGTTCAGTGATAGGGGGCGGAGACTGACTGTCTTCGCTCGTCGGAAGGACTCGGAAAAGAACGAAGTGTCACTGTGTCTTTACGTAACACGTCTGTCCGTCGCTGTCTCCGGTCCATGACACAAACGAGACAGAAATATGAAGGGTTGGGGGGAGTAGGGGTGAAGGAGGGAACAGCTCAGGTGGTGGGGTCGAAAGTTCACCGGCCGTTTAGCTGAGGTGGCACCATTGAGGCACGGTGAGCGGCTACGGTGAAAGCGCGGGTCCCATGTCGGACTGAGTGATGCGGCGTTGTTACGACTAGTAAGCTTGCTAAGTGTACACTGACGACCGGTACCCGCTCCTTTTATCTTTTCATAAGTTTGTAGAAATTTTCATTGGCGGGGATCAGGGAACCGCCGGATACCAGCAGACGAGCTGTCACTGATCAGTGCCGGCATTAATATTGGTAGTTATAAGCTAGTACCGAGACTGAAACATTGGAATGTCTGGCCCAGCCGCGGTGCAGGCTGTGTTTGATGAAAAAGGACGTGAAACCCTCAGACACCCCGGGGAGCCGAATGGTAGAGCGTTGGACTTCCAATGCTCGCGGCCGGGTCAGGTCGTGAGTTCGAATTCCGGCTGGGACCTACTATTTGTGCTGGCTTTTTCATTGTTGCCCCGTCTTTTGTGGTGGAAAAGGACGTTAAACTCCCAAACACCCACCCGCCCCAACGGCATGGCACCCACCCGGCATCCTCTCTCTCTCAGTCGAAGTCTCACAAGAGAGAGAGAGAGAGAGAGAGTTGAATTCGGTTACTGACAACCACCCACATACCCGGCCTTCTTCAGCCGAAGGTTCACAAGAGAGAGAGAGAGAGAGAGTCGGAGAGAGAGTGCGCGCGCCAACAACCCCACAATAGCCGAGCGCTTGTATTACAGGGGCCGTTGACCCCAGTCAAACAACTTGACTGAAATTTCCCCCTCCCGCCGGCCGCGGAGGGGGCAACGTCCCGGTCAGTCTACAAGTAAGATGGCGACAGGTGCTGGTAGAAATGCAGGATACGGGACACTGATGCAAATTTCAAGAATACGCTACATATTTTTTATTCAACATGACATTGCGTATGACTTAGAAATGCTTTTAAATTCACCAAAAAAAATCACAAAAATCCAGCAGCCAAAGACGCACGTGTAGAGTAAATTTCAACAAATTCCAATATTCCGGTTTTATGGAATGTTAGCACTGAGCGACCACGTACCCCCTCATTCCTCTGTCGGCTGCTAGCTCTTGTGCCAGCCGCGCATGAATGCAAATAGTCCACAAGCCAGGCTCATTTCCCCCTAATTTTACCGCCAGTATTACCTGACATGAAACTTATTTACAATGACAACAAAAAGCCTCAGGGTGCCATTTTTTACTCTTCACAAAATTTATAAAGGGCAAAAATGTTGTACTAAATTTAGCGTAGTTCCTACTACATGACCCGGAAGCTATTACCGTGACTGGTCTGTAGCCAAAGCGAGTGCCGTGCGCTTCTGACTACGTCATGAAACTTGAGGGTCAGCCTCAAAACATTTGGCCAACGTTCTTTCAGTTATAGTGCCCCCCCCCCCTCCCCCCGCGTTTGGAACTCCTTGCCATCTTCTCTGAGAAACATCCCTTCCCTCCTACAGTTTAAAGCACAACTCAACACACATCTTTTCAAACTAGCTTTTAATCTTTAAGTTTAAACTCCACCGCCTGTATTGATGTGTATAAATGTGTGCATATGAATGTTGTGTGTGTGCGTGAGCAAAAGCGCATCAGTTGAGTGCTTTTCTAAGCAGAACTCCGCGCTCTACAAGTGCAATATATTGATATTATTATTATTATTAAGCACACACAGCATAACACTGACACTGACCACAGGCACCCTGAGTTGTCTTTTCTTTACTGGCTGTCTAATAGGAAAGGGTTGAAAACAGCAAGAAAAACCTTCAAATAAATCGACTTCTGCGAACTCGGTCCAATTTTGGCTTGTATCAGTGAAGAGAGTGTTCATTACCGCGTGACCGGTCTACTCCTGGCCTTGATTTTCCATGTTTTTTTGTTGTTTTTTTTGTGTTTTTTCCCCCGACCAGGAGCGGGTCGGTTTGCTGTTTGTTTCCGATCTTCTCCTATTATATAGCCAGCAAAGAAAAGACAACTCGGACTGTGACACGGACTGTCATGGACAGAACTCGCCTTCAATTGAAAATCAGTTGTATGACAAATAATTATAAAACGGCAAAACCCAACAACAACAACAACAACAACAACACACACACACACACACACACACACACACACACGACACACATGAGACCGGCCGGACAAAGTGCGCAGTAAACTGCTTCCAGTATCAGAGAAATATGACTTTCGCAAGCCTACGGTGCGTGGATAGTGCTGATTTCTTTCTGTAAATAGACCAACCAATCAGCAACATGCGTAGGACGTTAATCCCAACTAACCATCACCTCCGCGTCTGCTGGATCGTTCCGTAGGTCCAAAAACAAGCTCAGTGGCAGGGCGATATTTCACCGACACAAAGTCTTTACTGATCTGTAACATTACCAGTTTATATCTTGACAGTAGTGGTGTTTAGTGCAATGCCGGCTGAACGCGCTCCATGAGGGGGAGCCGCCGGGGTGGCCGAATGGTAGAGCGTTGGACTTCCAACTGATTCTCGGGTCGTGAGTTCGAATCCCGGCTGGGGCCAAATAATTTTTATCTGCTGGCTTTTTCATCGTTGCCCCGTCCGCTTTGATATCACCCGTATGTGGTGGAAAAGGACGTTAAACTCCCACACACCCACCCCACCCACCCTCGCTCAATGAAATATGATCCACAACATTGCTGCCTGCCTGACATGCAACGAGAAACTTTAATAAATCTTTTACGTCACAAACTATTCATAGTGACCTTTGCTAAGAGGTCACGTGTTTCGCTGCTGCATGCTGGGAGCGTCGCCAAGAGCGCCATCTGTGACCCTGGATTATGCAGTGTCTTCCGACGCGGGGGGAGGGGGGGGGGAAACAGATTACGATACAAAACAAAAGACTAAACGCAGCATTGAAGAAACCCAAGGCCGTTGTGTCGGTCCTTTCCACAGGCCTCGTAATAGTTGGTGGGTGAGTAGTTTCGGGTTTTTACACCTTTAACTACATCACTGACGGCAGTCCATTTTATTTATTTATTTATTTATTTTTTACTACACGTATTATCCCTTTCGGGAAATTCGGGCTGCTTCCCCCGGGGACGCGCGTCGCCGCGGTGCAGCGCCACTCAATACCTCTCTCTCTCTCTCTCTCTCTCTCTCTCTCTCTCTCTCTATATATATATATATATTGTTGTTGCAATTTTAGAATTTTGCAATTGTGCTGGGGGAGGAAAGCCGGATAATCTGGTGAGAAACCCCCGATGAGCAGCCCGGCAGCCAGGAAAAACCGGTATCACATATCACAAGCTCGACCTGGGCTCGAACCCTCGCTTCATCGCCATGACATTGGTGACGGCCGTTCCCGCAGTAGCGCAGAGGCTACATCCGAGGCGCTACCTATTAGACCACCGCTCACCCCAGTCCTTGTCATCCTGTCTCTTTATAATGGTGAATAATCAGACGTGCTAACATAAACTAGCTTAAAGGGGCAATATTCATATTTTTATCTGCTCACAGGTTCTGGGTTGTTCAAGTTTCATGGTGTTCACGATTGCCAAGTTCGAAAGTCGTGCACGTGCACCAGAAGTCGCACCGTCGGTTCGAAAATGAAACGGTCACAATTAAAAACTAAATGCATATAAATCTCGGCCATCTTAAAATGCGTCGCATGAAGTCTGTAAAGTCGTAAAATGAAGTCAGCTGTCACGTGACTTCACTTCGTGAGACCCAAATCCAGTGTACATTTGCACCCCCTCCCGCGTAGCGGGGATACAATCATCCCCACTAGTGGACGACTGGAGTACATTTGCCCCTCCTGCGCATGACTGTATACATTTGCACCCCGGGGTGGGATGGGTGTTTGCGGGTTTAACGTCCTTTTCCACCACATACGGGTGATATCAAAGACGGGGCAACGATGAAAGAGCCAGCACAAATATTTGGCTCCAGCCGGGATACGATTTGCACCCCCTAACGGACGAACTATACCAACTGAGTCACAGTGACGGCATGTCAAATGCTGGCACTGAGCCAGAAGAGGCGTACTCACTGACACGGCTGATAGGCTGAGCGAGATTGTTGTATACACTGAACTGTCGTACGTTGAATTTGAATGTTCGACCGCTCGTGCAAAGCATAAACGACATTGTATCGCATAAGAGCTGTACTAACCATCAAGGTAGAGCATTTCAAGTTCCCCACCCGGTGTAGTGCAGTTGGGAGCATCCTGAGGATGTGTCCAATCCAGCGCCATCTTCTTCGCTTGATTTCTGTGGTGACGTCGCAGGTTGATGTTCTGCTGTGGAGGCCTTTATTAAAAATTGTGTTGGGCCAAAAGATGTTGAGTATTCTGCGAAGACATCGGTTCTGAAAGGTCTCAAGTTTGTGGCTGATGGACTTTGTGGACTTCCGAGATTCAGCTCCATAGAGTGGAAAATGTACTTTTCTAAAATTCAAGACAACTCATTTCGGAGAAGAAGAAGCAGCAGCAGAAGAAGGTCATCATCACCACCGACTCTACAATAAACAGCTACAACAACAATGGTGAGAAGAAGAAGAAGATGATGATGATGATGATGATGATGAAACTTTTATTAGGACAATTCTTGTAGACATCTCTGTCTATCTTACAAGACTCACACACTCACCGTCACCGTCACTCGTTGAAGTCCTCACCACATTCTACAATAATAATCAAACAAAAACAAACAAACAAAGAAGAAGAAGCACGGTACTGTTACTAATATTGTACCTACGACCTCTGCTTGGTGTTCTTGCTATTTTCCAGAACAAGGCCTGGCGAAGAGGTTAAAAAAAAAGCTCTCTCCCGAGATGGCGCGTGCAGCAGCGTGCGCGTGGAGGAGCAATCGGAGGGCGTGGGGTCAATGACACGAACAGCCGGCGGCCTACAGGCCAGTGCTGACCTTTGACCCTGGTCGGGTGCGAGTGTCTCGGTCTCTGTCACAGTGTCAGTGCCGTTATATGCAGGCTAATCTATTCGACCTGTCCACTCTGGCCTCTCTGTCTCTCAGTTCATTTTTCAGTTCCCAGCTGGTACTAATTTTCCTTTTCTTTTTCTTTTCTTTCTTTTTAATCAGGCCGGGTTGTTGGAACAACGCAAAATGGTTCTTCTGGCACCATTACTGAGAACGTGCAGTTCGTGCGTTCTTGTCATTCTTTCCATCCCTCCGCCCCCCCCCCCCCACTGCACCCCTACCCTTCCTCCATAACTCTTCAGCTGGTTCTAATTTTCCTTCTTTTTTTTTTTCCTTTTTTTTTTTTCTTTTCTTTTTAATCAGGGGTTGTTGGAACAACGCAAATGGTTCCTCTAGCACCATTAGAACGTGCAGTTCATTTGTTCTTGTACAGTATCATAGTTTCTTTCCATTCAGCCACGTGACAAACGCGTGACAGCCGCATTCACGATCTGCCGGTTTCCACCTCCGCGCAGTTCTAAATGTCATTGACCCGTCACTGGAGAGCCAGGGGAAAACAGCAGTAGTCTAAACATCGGGTATTGCTGGTACAGGATATCCCAGTCACTGCCACTGGTTAGGCTGTTTTCACCTGCCTTGATGCAAGCTACTTTAGTCACCGCCACAACTTCGCAGTGAAGAAATGTGTCCAAAAATTGCCTCCCCTGTAACATATTTGCTATTTTACTTTAGCATTTTTTTTTTTAAATAGAGTTGAGGTCTTCTGAACGATAGTAGCGGAAATTTCAAGTTCTCTCCCCAGATAAGTATGCCAGTTTTGACCGGGTGGGTGAGTGGGTGTTTGGGGTTTAACGTCCTTTTCCACCACATACGGGTGATATCAAAGACGGGGCAACGATGAAAAAGCCAGCACAAATATTTGGCCCCATCCTGGATACGAACTCACGACCCGAGCATTAGAAGTCCAACGCTCTACCATTCGGCCACCCCGGCTCCCCTCAGTTTTGACCGGACACAAAATTTAGTTCTTGTGTTGTATCAACGGCGGTGACTAAAATGTCCTGTAAGGACAACGCCGGGTCGGTGTGGTGTATGGGGAAGATGTGTCGGACGTGTAGTGTGTGTGTGTGTGTGTGTGTGTGTGTGTGTGTGTGTGTGTGTGAGAGAGAGAGAGAGAGAGAGAGAGAGAGAGAGAGAGAGAACGCCGGAACGAATGGAATCTTTATTTTTCGACGGGAACTGAAAAGATTTGGGCCAGAAGATCAGTTTTCAACCTTGCCGTTGCTAAAACTACACCAAAAAATGCTAGGCAAAACAAGACTAACATGGAAGTAATCATTGATCAGAGAGAGAGAGAGAGAGAGAGAGAGAGGGGGGGGGGGGGTTAATGCGGGGAACTACGGTCTTATCTTCAAAACACCAAAGCGCCAACATGTCTCTCCTCTCCTATCTGATCTGCACCGGCTGTCCATCCAAAACAGAATTCATTATAAACTTGCCACTCTCTGCTACAACATTATCTCAGGTTCTGCTCCCCCCTATCTGTCCGCTCTCATTCAGCTCTACACACCATCCCGCAACCTCCGTTCTTCCTCTGACACCCGTCTTCTCCGTATTCCCATCCGCCGGAAAAAGTTTCAGGGCCAGCGTGCGTTTTCATACATTGGTCCTGTAGTTTGGAACGGCCTCCCCTCTCACATCCGCCATGCTCAGTCGTTAGCAGTCTTTAAATCTCAACCTAAAACACATCTTTTCTCCATGCAGTAGAACCCCCCCCCCCTCCATCTCTGCATGCCACCTGCAAAAAAAAATTAAAAAAAATCAGTGTGTGTGTGTGTGTGTGTGTGTGTGTGTGTGTGTGTGTGTGTGTGTTGTGTGTGTGTTGTAAGTTATATACGCTGTTTTTATGTTATGTTTATGTACGCGCCCTGAGCTCTTGCGAGATGGGGCGCCACAAATACCCTTTATTATTATTATTATTACGGTACAGCCTTGGCCTTCTGGCAAGTCTTCCCCCCAGAACGTTGGCCTTGGGTGGGAGGGAGGCGGCGGCATGTGACATCGGCCGCAGATCGTGAGGAGAGATGGGATGGGGGTTGGGGTTATTTCCATCACGTAAGGGTGACGTCTTACACGGGGTAACGAGAATAAAACGACGACCAACACAGATTTTCCGGTTGTTGTTGTTGTTGTTGTTGTTTTGGATTATGTTGTTGTTTTGATTTTGTATCTCAAGTTATGATATTTTGTTGCAAAAATGTTGCTGTCCAGCCCATGCAGTCAGTGTACTGGCTCAGCTAGTGACGCCGGTCTGTGTTCCTCAGAATAAGGGGAGCCAGGGTGGCCGAATGGTAGAGCGTTGGACCGGCTTTCAATGCTCGGATCGAGAGTTCGAATCCCGGCTGGGGCCAAATAGTTGTCCTATATAGTCTTTTTCTCGTTGCCCCGTCTTTGATGTCACCCGTACTCTGCTAGGAGGGTTCAGAATTCCTGCTTCCACCTGTCTGAAACGCACTCAGAGAGAGAGAGAGAGGAGGAGGAGGAGGGGGTATGTGTGTGTGTGTGGGGGGGGGGGGGGAGGCGGGGGCGCATCGACCCGTCAGTTACGAGGCCAGCCCAGCCTGGTCTGTGACCTCGCGACAAGCGTATGAATAATTCATGAATTTTCAACATAAAATATTTATAAATAGAACAGTTTTGTTTTTATGTTTACAAACACACAAAGTGACGATGTTTTAAGCTCTGGTTGTTTTGAGCTGGATGTTTTGAACGGCCATTTATCAGTAACAACCATCAGCAACAAATTTTCATACTTTATCACCTTTTGTTGTTATTGTTGTATATTACTTCACGCAAACACTCCCAAAATCAGACTCCCAAAGTATTCACACACACACACACACACACACACACACACACACACACACACACACACACTGACACACACACACACACACACACGGCACACACACACACACACACACACACACACACACAATAATTTACGAACTTTGTTTAAGGAAGTGCGGCGCCATTTCCTCGGTCAACGACCTGTTGCTGGTTTCATTTATTTTTTTTAATTTTATTTTCTTGTTATGAAACATAAGTTTGAAAACAACACCATTTCATTTCAGTTGACCACAATATCTGCTGTCCCGCTATAGTCGTGGTGTGTGTGTGTGTGTGTGTGTGTGTGTGTGTGTGTGTGTGCCAGTGCGCGTGCGTGCGCGTCAGTCAGTGTGTGTGTGTGTGTGTGTGTGTGTGTGTGTGTGTGTGTGTGTGTGTGTGTGTGTGTGTGTGTGAGTGTGTTAATTGTAGGGAGCCCGCGCGCCCTTGGGAGGTACGTTGTCGGTTTTGAAATCCGAGTTGACACTTCCACTACAATACACCGTGAAACATATACTCCATATCACACAGAGCCCCGAGACACGTCAATATCCGACAGGTTCGGGTGTACTGCTGATGGAAGGGAAGAAGGTCACATAAATTATCGATTCTCACGAAGAACTGAGCAGCGTAGGACAACACAGCTTGCTACAAAATAATGTAGAGCGTTTTCTTGTCAACGACTGATGCCGCACGGTGCCAGGGCAATTTGCACCCCGGACGGTTTGCTTCAGGACCGGCCGTCGTTTGACTCGGTAACCAAAGAATCTCAAGTGCACAGAATGAACGGAGTTTGCTAATAATCTGATTGGCAATTTGAGGGTTACACTGGGTGTGCTGTATTGTTAGTGTTAAACTGCAGATATACTACGACATACGACACAGACTGACATTGTCTGCTGTACTGAAAAAAAACAACAACAACAAAAAACAAAAACGTCAAGTACCCGTGGACAAACTGAAGTCAGTAACTTGATACTGTTGGTGACACTGATATCAATCAACCATACGAACATTTACAGCAACAATAACAGCAAGAAAAGCAACACATTCTTATCTTGTTATTTCTTAGAAAGGAAGGCCCTCAGCTGAATTTGTACGCGCGCGGCAAGGTACCTGTACAGTAACTGATAACATAAACTAGCTAGTTCCATCTTTCCTGAGAAAACTTATGTTTTGGAACAATGTTGCTTGTGATTACGCCTGTACACTCCAAATACTCTAGCTATCTCGATGATTATAGTACAGCTCTGCTTCAAGCTGCGCGAGCGGTCGATGATTCAAATTCTACAACTGTTGCTACAGACACTGGACCGCTCAGTGTGGTCAGTCGCCGTGTCATGATCGAGTACGCTTCTGCTGGCTCAGTGCCAGTATTACATACGCTGTAACTGTGCAGGTGTATAAGTGGTGCGACTGATGACGGATAAACACCACGAAAACTGTGACAGTGTAAAAGGATCTGTGAGTGGCATGAAAATTGTAGAATTCTTTCCTTTAAACAGAAGTGGATTTTGCCTCGTATCCTAGTAACTGTTCACTTTCACTAAGCCTAACCCACCAGTATCCAAAATGATACTGTACTCACCAGGGCCCGTATGTAAAACTCGAGGTTAATTTAACCCACGGCTACAGACCTACTCCAGACTAGGAGAAAAGAAACCCCCAAACAAAATTAAATTTAAAAAAAAAGGAAGCGAAGAAAGAAAGACAAAAATCCTTCTATAACGGCAGAGGCACCTTGCTGGAATGGACCCGCTTCCTGATTTAAAACAAAACAAAAAAGACAACAGAAATTTTAACCCTATGGCTAGTTTAGTTCGAGGTTAGACTCAAACCCGGGGCTAAACTCCCTAACCCCGACTTTTACATGCGGGCCCAGAGCTTCTCATCCGCCTAAGACAGCGTCAGTCACAGACCGATTCAGTTTCGAAATGCCCGATGACTTTCTTGCCTTTCTTTCATTCCTGATATCTGATCCTATTTTCCCCAGATGACTTATCAAAGTCCCCCCAACCCCCACCCCCCGGTCTCGCTCACCACAGAACCGCATCACAAGTTGCGGCGAAACGACAATGATGACTGATCAGAAAGCTGACCGTTCTCAACTGTCACGTCGTACCGGAGACTTGACTGAAGAACTTGAGAAGGAGACTGATGACATCCCCAACACTGAGGACACTGCGCATTTCAAGATTACTTTATTAATCCCTCATTAGGGAAATTAAATGTCTGCCGCTCAAAACGTAACAATGACAGTGACAGCCGGTACAATACGACGTTAGTGAAATGCTACACGTCAAAGATAAACACTTGACACTGAGAATCAAGTCACTCCAGTTCAGTTCTCACCCGCTCCTCCTTCGCAGCAAAGATTTTAAGATCTTTGTTCGCAGCGCAAATTCATTGACACCACCACAACGACCCCCCCCCCCCCCCAAAAAAAAAACAAAAAAAAAACAAAAACAAAACAAAACAAAACAAAAAACAAACAAAATAAAAAAAACGCACAAAAAACAAACAAACAAGAAAACAACAACAAAACCAACCAAAAAAAAAAAAAAAAAAAACCAAACAAAAAACCACACAAAAAACAACAACAAAAACCCCAACAAAAACAATAACAGAAAACAACAAAAACCAACCACTGAACTAACAAAACAACTTGAAACAAAAAACAACCAAACAAACAACAACAATAAAAAAAAAAGGAAAAACAGAAAGGCATACCTACAGGGACAACTGAACCGCCACAGGCGGCTGTAATGTACATTTATAAGTTATCCAAATAGAACAAATTCCGATAAAAAGTACATTGCACACCATTCAATGATTAAAGCGGGTACAACCAGCACTGAACAGCACTCCAAGGTCAGCTGCCACTGAAAGGGTGCACACACACATACACACACACACACACACACACACACACACACACACACACACACACACACACAATGATTCAGTTTCACACGTGGCGGACTGATAAAATTATTAAGTAACAATCATGACCATCGTAAGGCTAATCCGCTTCTGTGGTTGAAGCAGCGTGATTGATGTGTGTAGTCAGCATGAGCCAGCGACAATGGCGGTATGCGGCTGCCTTGTCAGTGTTGTAGCGGTCACTGGGTGACTGACTATCGTATGTAACGACTAACTGACCGGCCACAAGGTTGACGCACCGGTCATTGCTCGACATGCTGACCAGTGACCACTATGTGGTCACCACCTGCGCCAGGCTATAGGTAGGCCGCGCGTTTTGGCCACATACATAACCCTTAACTCCTGTCTGCACACTGTGCGCATGTGTGCGCGTGGGGAGGTGGAGGAGGGAGGTGAGGGCGGCGGCATGCGGTTGGTTGACTGGTTGGCAGCGCATTGGTAGCGAGACGCACAGCCAGACTTTGCCACCGAAGACCATAGACGTTCAGGCACCGCCTACCAGTCGCTGGTCACCGTTAGTCGTTGATAGTAAAGGGAGAAACTGACTATGGAGAGACCGATGCGGCTCTGTGGCCTGCCTGAGGTGAGCGGTGGCACAGTGGCGATACTACGTCACAACATTTCGTGCCGGTGCGAGCAAAAATACCGATAGTTGGCCCCCAAATGGACAAATTACTCCACGAAAGGGACAGGGTTGTGAGTTTGAATGAATGAGCGTTCCTTTCGAGGAAACTCATGAGTGTTATGAACCAAACGGCGTGTACATGTCGCCTACAGTCGCCACAAACTCGACCGGAAACGGCCGTTGCTCAGTACAGAATTTGAAAATGACGACACAAATCCATGCCAAACGCCTCAGCTAGCCAACAGCGAACCTAAACTTCTATTGCAGAAGAGAACCTGTGTCCGTTACTTACAAATCAAGCCGCACTGGCATGCCTGTGAAGGCTTGTTTTGTCTCAGGCTTCCTTTCTTTCCCTGCCCTCGGCACACAATGCGGTGCTGACTGCTGTGTGGACAGTTTGTGTGGTCGGTGGCGATTTTGTGAGCACAGCGTGTGCACTGAACGATCCACAAAACAAGTCCATATCGAAGAAAGGACGAAATATTCACGACGTAGTATTGAAGACCTAACAAACAAACAAAAAAAAACCAACCCAACAACAACAACAACAACAACAAAAATCCGCAGATGAAACATGTCGCACATGATTTACGAACACATACTGAAAGTAACCAGCTAATGTCATTTCTGAACACAAAACTTTATTTTTCAATGCCGTCTGCTTAAAAAAAAAAAAAAAAAAAAAAATGCCTTTTTGAATGACCTTGACTCAAGTTCCACAGACCGAGACGTCACAGTCAGAATCGGCAAGGCAAGAGCAGCAATGGTCATGCTGAAGAACATCTGGGCATCCAAAGTTGTCAGCATAAGAATCAAACTTTGCATCTTCAACTCCAACGTGAAGTCAGTTCTGCTCTACGGATGCGAAACATGGAGGACAACGAAGACGAACCAGCGGCCAAGCAGATCCTGCGGAGGAAGTGGGGCTGGATTGGACACACCCTCAGGAAGCCAGCATCCAGCACCACACGCCAAGCCCTGACATGGAACCCACAGGGGAAAAGGAAGAGAGGCCGGCCTCGCAACAGCTGGAGGCGGGACACTGAGGCAGAGTTATATAAGCAGGGGACCAACTGGACTGGAGTGGCAAGAATAGCCCAGAACAGAGTGCGATGGCGAAGGGTTGTCGATGGCAAACTTGGCATAATGATATTTACTAACAGATCTCATTTGAATGACTTTGACCCAAGGTCAAGGCCCATACAAACTGTTTTGGGGGAAAATTGTAATATTGTCAGGAACTAAGAGCATCAGAGACACCTTACTTGGCATTGATATACAGTGATAGGAGCTTTACAAACATAATGTTTTGAATGAACTTGACCCACAACACAATTGAGCCATGGAGATTTCTGCCTCTGTACTTGCAAAAAGCTTTCTGCTTTTGAAACTATGTGCAATGCAATCATAACAGTACCAAAAAATGATTTATTTCCATTTTTGGTGGGGAGATAAACGCTTGTGCTTGTTACTTTCAATCCATCATGATGAAGTTTCAAGTTTTGTACTGTTATGATTGCATTGCACATTAAAGTTTCAAAAGCAGAAGGCTTTCAAAAATAAAGTTTTGTGTTCAGAAATGGCATTAGCTGGTTCCTTTCAGTATGTGTTCGTAAATCGTATTAATTTTTCATCAGTCACCGCGGATTTTTTTTTATTTTTTTTTTAGGTCTACACCACTACGTTGTGAACATTTCGGCGCCCACGTGTCTTAAGAAGGCTTCATTCCGCTGGGAAACAGAGAACTGACGTAAAAGTTTAACTCCGTGGAGCACGACCTTGTCATAATAATGCAAGCTCTGTGTGCGGAGGGGAGTAATTTAGTTATAAATATAAAAAAATCTGCTTCCAAATTAAACTGTGCACGTGTTTTCAGGACATGCAGTCATTTTGTCCTGCTGGAAGCAGAGATAATATCTAGTGAGGATCGAGAAATCGGGTGGTTGGTAAGTGTTTACTTGAAATATACAGCAAATAGCTGTATAACCCAATTCCAAACTTTAATACCGAATTTACTGATGTGTAAAAAATGTCCTTTCTTCGATATGGACTTGTTTTGTGGATCGTTCAGTGCACACGCTGTGCTCACAAAATCGCCACCGACCACACAAACTGTCCACACAGCAGTCAGCACCACTTTGTGTGCCGAGGGCAGGGAAAGAAAGGAAGCCTGAGACAAAACAAGCCTTCACAGGCATGCCAGTGCGGCTTGATTTGTAAGTAACGGACACATGTTCTCTTCTGCAATAGAAGTTTAGGTTCGCTGTTGGCTAGCTGAGGCGTTTGGCATGGATTTGTGTCGTCATTTTCAAATTCTGTACTGAGCAACGGCCGTTTCCGGTCGAGTTTGTGGCGACTGTAGGCGATATGCACACGCCGTTTGGTTCATAACACTCATGAGTTTCCTCGAAAGGAACGCTCATTCATTCAAACTCACAACCCTGTCCCTTTCGTGGAGTAATTTGTCCATTTGGGGGCCAACTATCGGTATTTTTGCTCGCACCGGCACGAAATGTTGTGACGTAGTATCGCCACTGTGGGTGGGTTCATGACCCGGGCAGGCAAACTTTTGAACCTATCCCACAGTACCTTGCGCCTTGGTCGTCTGCAGCAGAGACCAAGTACTGAGAGTTAGTAGCGTGTTTCTGCTACAGACTCTCTCTCTCTCTCTTTCTCTACTATACACACCATGACTCGCCGTACAGCACCCTGGCTCCAGCCTCCGCAGATCGCCACCCGAAAAAGGACTGGAAGAATCAAGCCGGATTTCCTCTTCTCGGACAAGCCAGGTTGGTTCAAGCTTTGTGTTTCTAGTCCCGGTAGAGACTGAAAACTGCCGGTGAAGTTACGGGACGGTCCGGCGATCCGGCTGTTTCACCCTAACACGTGTAGCGGTCAGCGCGGCAGACGCCGGTACTTTACTTACCGTCTCAATGCGGTTTCTTTGTGTTCAAATCAACCTGTACTATCAAAGCGTGCCGCTGGCTCGGCCGGGCCAGCGACTGTTGTGTAGTAGCGGCTCGACCCGGTCAGTTTCAGGCAGTTTGGTAAGTCATCTTGTTGGTTCAAAATTCAGACAGGCTACAGGGTTATGTTGTAGGCAGGAGAAAGCGTATGGACACGTCAAGTATAAGAATATGTGGAGGAGATACGAGACCTACAACTTACAGTTTCAAACAGTGTAATCCTCTCCCGCCTCGGCTCGTTTGAAAGTCAGGCCGTACTCGATTGGTAAGATTTTGCGGGACATGACCCAGAAATGTCGTCCGTAAGCTGGCGGAAAATCCAGTAAGATCTCACTGGCGCTGTGAAAGTAACGCAGTGGACATGCAGAATAGATATATTGTGGCCGCTGCTGCGGACATCACCGCGGCTTACTTCCTGATAAATCGTCCAGATTGGCCGCCGGTTAGGGGTCACGCAGCGAGCAGACGACTCCCTGTACAGTCATAGATGCACGTCCTTACTCAGACTACAGGCTAGACCGAAAACTATGGCTAGACTGACTGGCATGACTAAGAAATAATTAAGTAACTCCGCTATTATTCTTGTCGTGTGGAAAGGGCTCTACCGAATCACTTTTGCATGTGTTACTGAGCAAATAGAAAGGACTGAACCATCAGTTTAACTCTGATAGTTTGAGATCGAATTTTCAGCTACTGAGAGATTTGAAGTTGTTTTCACTGGTTTTGTTGTCGGTGTCTGTGTTTTGTTTATTATTATTATTATTTTATTTTTATTTATTATTATTTTTAATTTTTTTATTGGGGGGGGGGGGGGGGCTTGATTCAGCAGGGTTTGCATCGTAAAATTCACCAAGAGGTATGCTATTAGTAATAATGTTCGGAGTTTCGGACCAGGGGCGTGTAATCCTACGTTTTTCGTGGTGACCTTGTAACTTCATTCAGTGATTGAATAGTGGTAATTAACATATTCATGAGTTATGAGACCTGACCGTACTTCACCCTGTCATTGACCGTGTGTTGTGTGGTGTGTGTGTGGTGTGTGTGTGTGGTGTGTGTGTGTGTGTGTGATAACCGTCCGGGTATGACAGAGCGGCAGCGAAACGTAAGAATATTTTATGTTAATCACATCCGACCGTCTGACAGTGTTCACCAACAAAAAGAAAACATTTCTTCTGTAGAATCCAAATTGACCAGGAACGTTGTCTAGATAGAAAAAAATTAATATAAAAGCAAGAAGAAGAAGCAATGAAAATGTGCCATGTCTGTAACCAAGTGTCATCTGGACTTACAGTATATATCAGACACAATGTTATCTATCAGAAAGTGCCCTCCGTTTTTTTGTTGTTGTTGTTGTTGTTGTTGTTGTTGTTTGTTTTTTCTGGCGCGTTTAGTAAGCCTCAAATACGTTTAGTAAAAAATGTTCAAAGTTTGTCCCCCCCCCAAAAAAAAAGAAAAAAAAAAAAGAGGATGAAATAAATGGAAAAAAGTCTGTCACCGGAAGCTTGGTATTTTAATGTTCTTGTAAAATGCTTCTGCTGCTGCTGCTGCTGATTACGATGACGATTGTGATGATGGAGTAGATCATATATGGAATAGTTCTCGTCTAAACTGATCAGCGCTTTGGGGATGGTGTTCACAAGGATTTGGTGGTTCAGCAATGCAACATCCCCCACCAACACGCAAAGTACCAAACACTGAACCACGCGGACCTCAGCACAAAGTGTTGTCTGCCAGCGAGGAATCGAACTTAGTCCAATGCTGGACCTTCCTGGCCGTCCCAGCTCAGCGAGGTGAGAAGAAGCTATAGGAACAAGAAATCCAAAACACTTGCAGAATTCTGTTTGTTTGAGGCATAATGACGAGGTGGATACGTGGTGGAGGGCCTATCGCCCTTTTCCACCCCATGAGTTTCATTTCTGCTCAGTTACATGTCGGTAACACGCTGCCCTAATCTTTGACAACAACAACAAGGGAAGAAGAGAAAGTGCCGTTTCACTGGACATGACACTGTCAGGCGTGACGCAACGTCGGCTTACTCATGTGTCAGTCACGTTGGACATGTCAGTTGGTCTAATAACGTTAGGTATTTGTTAGTTTGTTTATTTTTGCAACAAAATAATGTACCAGTAGCTTTGAAAGTGGAGTCCATGACACTTCTAAGTGATTCTCAAACTTGTTACTACATTATTTTTGTGTTAGTTCTCACGGTCAAGATAGGTGGAAGTTTTGGGTCCAGCATGATTCGTCAGCAGTGAAGGTAAAACTAGAGCGCGCATGTCAAGGGGTACGCATCGCCCAAATAAGAGTGGATGTTCAGGAGTTTAACGCCCATTTCCACCACATACGGGTGATATCAAAGACGGGGCAACGGAAAAAAGAAAAAGACAAAAAAAAAAGTCAGCACAAAATAGTATTCGGCCCCAGTCGGGAATGGAATTCCCAACCCGAGCATGTGAAGTCCAACGCTCTACCTTTCATTCATATTACTGGCATATCGTCACTTCGATGGTACTTTACCACCCTATCTGTCCGCTTCACTATCCACATACAATCCGTCACGAACCCTCCGCTCATCCAGTGAAAACCTCCTCAAAGTTCCTCGGCAAAATTTGAGATCATTTGGCCAACGCTCTTTCCGTTTTGCTACCCCAGTAATCTGGAACTCACTGCCCGCTAGCGCGAGACACCAACCTACTTTGGCTTGTTTCAAATCAGAGCTAAAAACCTACCTGTTCCAACTGGCATTTTACTGATTGCCGTAGTACCTGCTGTGTAAGGATGTGTTTCATGTACGTGTGAGTGATGTGGGAATACGCAATGTGTTGTCTGCCAAAAAATGCGCTTTAGAAGTGTGATTCATTATTATTATTATTACTGTGAAAACCCAAAAAATCTGCAAGAAAGAAGAAGAAGAAAAAGGCGTGATATTCTTCTTGTTACCTTGGGAAGGGCGGAGTACTGAGTTCATGGGTTCAGTGTTCTGTGGGATACAATGACCACGGCTTTTTTTTAAAAATTCTATTTCTAACCATATGTATTGAGGTTAAAACCCAAAGATTCTGCAAGAAGTAAGAAGAAAGAGTCAAGAGTTACGATATACTGCTTGTTACCCTGGGCAGCGCGGAATGCCGAGTTCACGGGTTCAATGTTCTGTGGGATATAGTGACCATTTCTTCATTATTTTCATTTCTCTTCGTCCATGTTAAGGTTAACCACGCAAAGAATCTGCAAGAATGAAGAAGAAAGAGTTACGATATTTTGCTCGTTACCTTGGGAAGCACGAAGTTCCGAGTTCACGGGTTCAGCGTACTGTGAGATTTTAATAACCACTTTAAAAAATATTTATATTTCTCAGGTCATATTCCGGTCAAAAAAGGAATCTGTCTGTAAGAAAGGAGAAAGAGGTACGATATACTGCTCGTTACCTTGGGAAGCCGCGCGGACCGCTGAGTTCACGGGTTCAATGAACTGTGAGATAGAATGACCGCGTCACTCCACCACCTATTTGTGCTCAAGGTCGAGCTTAGTTGCCGGGGGTTCAGGACCAGTACAGCGCTTACTGAAGACACGTACATAAGTGTACTTGCTTACTGAGTACTGGGTACAACATGGCGCCCAGTTTTGTGTGTAGTCAGAGAACTGTCCATGATTTGCAGATGTACTTCATACAACAAAAAATAAATGTTTTAGCAAGAGGCCGCTTAGCTCTGACGAAAATTTGGGAAAATAAATTATTTGTCTCGTGTGTTGTTGCTTTAGTGTGTGTTTGGATCGTTTGGTATTCACAGTCCCCTCTAAGCAGAATGTTAATAGTGACGAGATGTAATACAGGAACGCTCAAAGCGGCCACTCTCTGTGTTCGTGTGTCCGTAAAATCTCGTTTCGTAAAGTCTCGTGCCAACAGCACATACGAAATTTGAAGGACGACAACTGACTATGCGATAATTCTCGCGTAAACTTAATGCCTTGACAATAAAGACTTGATTTGTGTCCTCGTTGGCGCGGTGTGCGGTTTGTTAGTTTGGTAAAGGGTCGCAGGATTAGGCAGTTGAAGAAAAAGTTGATCTCCTCCCCACCCCCCGCCCCTCTCTCTCTCTCTCTCTGGTCTTATGATCTTTTTCTTTTCATTTCTTTCTTTTTATAGTAGAAAAAAAAAAAAAAAAAAAGTATGCCCATAACTTCTTCCGTTGTAAAATAAAGGATCGTTATTGTATTGTATCTCCCATTAAAAAAAAAAAAAGAAGAAAGAAAAAAAAAAAAAAGTTTGTCGTTCATAGTAGTGGTGTTGATAGTGGCGGCTGTCTCTGAGTGGGCTTTTCTGCTCTTCACGACACCGTACCGTTTTCTTTCCTTTTTGTGTTAGCGTAGCAACGACAAGTTTAAAAATAGCTTTTCATGCATCGTTGTAAAATAAAGGATCTCTCTCTCTCTCTCTCTGGGGGACTCATTGGACTTCCAATGCTCGGGTTGTGAGTTCGTATCCTGGCTGGGGTCAAATATTTGTTCTGGCTCTTTCATCGTTGCCCCGTCTTTGATATCACCCGTGTGTGGTGGAAAAGGACGTTAAACTCCCAAACACCAATCCCCACCCACCCCTCTCTCTCTCTCTCTCTCTCTCTCTCTCTCACACACACACACACACACACACACACACGCGCGCGCGCGCCAGCTGAATCAGCATTTCTTCGTCGCGCGTGATGCTGCTAGTTATGTACCATGGCAGAATGTTGGCGACCGGCAGTATAAGTAGTCATTAAGCGACTAGAATAAATACCCGGACTACTGACGTTACTCAACTCGAGGCTAGCAGCAGCACGTGTGAAGGCTTCAGTCGGTGGAAAAACTCGGTCTGCTATCAGCTGCGGTGGTCAGTTTCACCGGGGTGTAGTCAATATGGCCGATGCTCTCCTGGTGCTACTTTGATTGACAGGTTCTGACAACGACACCTCCCAGCGATGGCCGAATGGTGGAGTGTTTGACTTTCTGTGCTCGGGTCGTGAGTTCGAATCCTCGAGCTGGGAGCCAAATATTGGTGCTGTTAAGGTTTCAAAATGCGATTTTGCATGGACTCTAAAGAGTTAAGACACGCACATATACGCTGACTTCAGACCTGCTCCTTCACCGAGAGCAGTCGTTATCAAAACTATAAATGGAATCGGCGGAAGGGGAAAACAATCCGCCATATTGCCAGAACATGTGGCTTACGTGAGAGCCATTAGGCATGTTTCGTAGGACTTCGTAAGGACGACATCGCTGTGAGCAGCGTAATCCATTTACATGTAAGATAGGCTCATACGGCAGAGGCCGCGAGCGGCCAACGCGCTACGATTAGATGATAATACCCCTAACGTGCGTATTTTACATGTAAATGGGTTACGCTGCTCAGCGAAGTCCTCCATACGAAGTACTACTAAATATGCCTATTGTCGTTTGAACTTTTGCATGGCAGTAGCACCGGAATCACATCCGCTATTTCGACTACCCCCCCTCGGAAAACCCGGTTTGCTATCAGCAGTGGTGGCCAGTCTGCCACTGCCCGCGCCATGCTCGCCTGTCGCCACGCCGACCTAATCGGTCATTCAACTAACTGGCCAGGTCACCGCCAATAGTGACGTCATCAGCTGAATGGCCACCAGGATGTACTCAGAATCTGGAATGCGATTGTCTGACATTCGTGCACTAGCGGGGGGCATTCCACCTGCTTTGTGCCTGTGTGTCTGGCAGCGTGCCTTTCGAGGCTTCTTTTTTTTAAAACACATATCAAGTGTGCACGCTAAAAATCCCACGTTCATCTTTCCAAGAAGAGTAGGCTGTGGCCGGTGGCGTGGTAAAACAGAAATACTGTCGCACGCACCAGAATGAATAGCAGGGTGGAGGTTTGCACATAAAGTAGCGCTTCGCGGCAGCAGGCTTTCACTGCTTCGTCCTCCAGCCCTGCGGCGCCGTGAGCATCCCAGTAGAGATGGATACGTGCGCCGAGGAGAAGTCTACCATACCATACCATACCATACCATACCATACATAATTTACGTCATTTTTTTCCCGGAGACTTGGGTTACTTTCCCTTGGATCAGCGTGTCACCATGGTGCTGCGGCTGCTGTGTAATTTGCATTAGAATTTTTTTATTATTTAAATTTTCTCATCTGTCATAATTATGACCTACACACGACGATAAATCCGCTTCAGGGCCCGTGTGTAAACATCAAGATTAATTTAACCCACGGCTACGGGCCTAACCCAGACTAGGACAAAAACAACCCAACAGCAAAATTAAATTATTAAAAAAAAAAAAAAAAAAAAAGGAAGCGAAGAAAGGAAGAAAACATCATGGCTTAGGCACCTTGCTGGAATGGACCCGCTTCTTGATTAAATTTTTTTTTTTTTACCCTAGAGCTAGTTTAGTTCGAGGCTAGACTCTAACCCAGGGCTAAAAGCCCTAACCTCGACTATTACATACGGGCACAGGCGTCTAAGTGGTGTGATGATAGATACCACGAAAATAACTCAGACCGATCTGTGAGCATACGAATGGTAGCATTATGAAGGATTATTGTTAGGTTGGGACTATGTTTGTTTCCATTTGTTTTTAAATTTCAGAGATGGCCGAAAGTGTTCTAGATCTTTTTTTTCATCATTTTATTACATATGTGTGTGGTTATTTCTGCGGTTATTTTCCCCCGCTCCTACTACACAGGGGGAGAGAGAGAGAGAGAGAGAGAGAGAGAGAGTATTAAAACCGCGCGCATTCGTCGGTGTATCCAAAACCACAGATCGCATCATTATTCTACATAATAATATTATTCAGACAATTGACGCCGTCGCACCAGAATAGCTTGACTGTGAAGTACACACACACACACACACACACACACACACACACACACACACACACACACACACACACACCTGATTAAATCCCTAAATCGACACGCTGCTTATTCCACACACGCAGACAGAATTCGCGCTGACGCACCAGAATTAGTTGACTGCATGTGGAGAGCAGTCGGCAGGCATGGCAGTCAGCGAGCATGCACGGCAGTGACTTCCGACCTGATCAATAAACTGCCAGACCATCTGACCACACTGACCCCCGGATCACAGTCCGTCGGCCTGCATGCATCTAGTTAATCAATTCAATATCGCGACAGTTACACGCGGGGCACTCTACAAGTTCTCAGATGTGAGCGTGCTAGCGCGACTGCGAGTGGCATTCTTAAAATTTTGAAACGTCTTATTGTCAACTTACGGATCGAGATCTAGTGTGTGTGAGAGCACCCGCGTGATTCGCGTGAGCATGCGTGTAGGGTTGAGTTCACTGCGCTTGGAGCCAAACACTCGGACAAAGCGCCTGAATATCTCAGATCAAATCATTAATTTGGCTTCAGGTGTGGAGAATTCAGTCTAATCCTCGCATCAACAGGATAACAAAACGGGCATTTAATCAACACACAGGTAGTAAAATGAAAAGAGGAATAGAGGAGACTGTGCCACACATACATGTCACACGCATTCAGTTTCATTATGTTAGTTATCAAAATTATCGTCATTATCCTGCATTAAGGTAGAATATTAAGCACTGATAAAATAAACCGATTTGCTTAAGCTCCACAGTATAAGACCGGTACAGCGTTGTTTGTCAGTGCACACACACGTTCCAAAAGGTCTGTCATAGAGGCCGTTTACACCTGCCTAGTTTACCGGGTTGGACACGGGTTGTGGAGTTTACATGTAACCAACCCAGGGTAAAAGCGATTCAGGTTCAGCTCTGCTACGGACCAGGGCTGAACCCGGGTCCAGGGCCAACTCGCATTTCAGATAGATCTAGACGTGCAGCTGGCGTCATGATATGATGCTTTCGTCAAGGCATGACGGCGGGCATGACGTAAGTTTTCCTACGTCATTGTCTCAGGGAGACTTGCAGAGAATGTAGTGGAAACGTAATTGACCCGAGTCCAACCCGAGTCGAGGTAAACTCAGGCTGAACCCGGCTTGTGGTGTAAACAGCATCATAGTGATACATGTAGAGCTCTTCGCGCAACACACCGACGTCTTCTGGCCGCGTGGACTTAAAATGAAACCGTCTGAAGGTCAGCCAGTGATTCACAGCAATACGAACGGACGTTATGATTTTCTATTGTCCTTTACACTTTAGTTGGCTGAGTGCCAGCCTGTGAGATGCTGTCACTGCAGGCGTCTAAGTGGTGCAGTGGTACACACCTCCAAAACAACTCGGAGTGGGGGTTTGGGGGTTTAACTTTCTTTTCCACCACATACGGGTGATATCAAAGACGGGGCAACGATGAAGAAGCCAGCACAAATATTTGGCCCCAGCCGGGATACGAACTCACGACGCGAGCATTAGAAGTCCAACGCTCTACCATTCGGCCATCCCGGCTCCCAAACAACTCGAAACGATCTGTGGAACCAGACTACACCTATATATATATGTGTCCGAAGATTGACTTACACATGTTTCACAGTACTTTTGCCGGAAAGGATGGAATCAGAACATAGGTTTCAGATCTAAGTACACTGCAACATGAAAGCGCCAACACTACTTCTTTCTCCAATTAAGAAATCGGTTAATATTCAGATTCAAAAATACGTTATTATCTGTTCTAAAAAATACATTTTAAAGCAGAAAATTGTCGTGAGACACATGAATTCGCTTCGCTCCTTGTATCAGCAACAGTGCAGGTTGATTGAACCTTAGGCAAATGGGTTCAGCGTGGTACACTTGTCTGAAGTGCAGGTTGATTGAACCTTAGGCAAATGGGTTCAGCGTGGTACACTTGTCTGAAGTGCAGGTTGATTGAACCTTAGGCAAATGGGTTCAGCGTGGTACACTTGTCTGAAGTGCAGGTTGATTGAACCTTAGGCAAATGGGTTCAGCGTGGTACACTTGTCTGAAATGATGCACGACTTGTTTTCTTCATTTCAGATGGATGTCGTGACTGGATTGTCCCGCCATGAAATGATGTCAGCTCGCAACAGCGTGATGGTAAGTTGCTTCTCTTGTACACGTACGTGTGTGTGTTAGGGGTTGGGGGGGGGGCAGGGGGTAGTCTGTGTCATGTTGTTGAATAGACTAGTCTGGAGCCTTTGCCCGTGTAAAGCAGTTGCACTTTAAGCCATAATATGCAGATTGGAAAACGGATTCATCCCCCCTCCCCCTTCTGCCTCCCCCTTTCCACCCCGCAACATTACACTAAACTGAAAAACAAAAACAACAGTGAATGAGTGTTTGGGGGTTTAACGTCCTTTTCCACCACATACGGGTGATATCAAAGACGGGGCAACGATGAAAAAGCCAGCACAAATATTTGGCCCCAGCCGGGATACGAACTTACGACCCGAGCATTAGAAGTCAAACGCTCTACCACCCCGCCTCCCCAGACCCCCGCCCTCTCTCAGTCCCCTAAAAAAAAAAAAAAAAAAAAAAGATCGTTGCTTTCATCTCACACACACACACACACACACACACACACACACACACACACACACACACACACACAAATGTAAAATATAAAAGAAAATTAATAGATTATGCTAGGCCTTACACTAGCTACGAAACCATGTCCGCATCAAGCGCCATCTCCTTTTCAGCCCGTTGACAAGAAAAACGGTGAAAGCTATAGTGATTTTTTTTTAATTTTTTTTTGTTGAAAGTACTCCGGCACTCGCGGCCCTGACGAGTCAATGACCTTCGCGGTTATTGATTGACAGTTGGTGGGCGGAGCCCGAAGAGAAAGAAGCAAAATTTAATCAGTTTCCATCCTTTCAGTCTTCCTTCTTGTGTTGGCGGTCACCAATCGTTTCCGAAGTCAGTTATTTCACACAGCTTGGGTTTATGACACATCAAATGAAACCGGAACAATTTTGCCTGAGGTCGGCCGTCAGGAGACGGAGGGTTGGGGGGGGGGAGGGGGTTAAACCATAGGACATTGGAGTTGGTTGGTATTTAGACGCATGAGGGGTGTAGGTGAACTAGACGACGCTACAACTGGCTCGGTTTGGGGGGAGGGGGGGGGAGTAAAGGCCGGAAGCGGGATATGGATGTACATGTATTATGGTCTTGCAGGAGTGTTTGACAGTCAGGTAACTATAGTTTGGCGCGTTTTCATTTTGTTTTTCAAACGCGTGTACAAAGTGTATTTTCCTTTTAAGTGGTAAGCGCACTCAACGCTTCAGTGAAGACAA
>JACVVK020000023.1:2690000-2712500 GCA_018292915.2 Batillaria attramentaria
ACATGATTGTGCATGATCATGTCCACGTTGGTGAGAAAGCATTCGGTTGTTTCAACTTCAAGATTGAGCCGCTGTATGACCAATATCCGACGCAGAAATAAAGCCATGCAATAGTACCAACTGAAGCCTCAGCCAACAAAAAGAAATAAATAATAACAAACAAATAAAAATTCCCAAAACAATAACAATAACCTTTGAAATAACTTTTTTTGTGGTGGTTGAGATCCCGCTACTGGTGCAAGTAACTGCTGCGCTCCGGAGGACGGGAGACAACTCCTGCTTGCTTGGTTATCAGTGCTGATATCCGCGATGGTTTCCCTTGGCTAGGCCGAGCCTTCCTCGGCCATCGCTGTCCTCTTTGTGTGTGTGCGAGCGGTACATGTCATAGCACAGTTTTGTTTTGTTTTTTGACGTGCATTTTGTTGCAGGACACGTTATGCGAACAGAAGTGGAAGATTGCGTTGCGAACATTCATTGTCATTTCAAATTCAGATAACCCGTGCGTAAAAATAGGGGACGGTACGTAGTATTAATTGAACGTTGGGTGTATGTGGGCGGGGGAAGATCAGGGGTGGGTGGTGGCGCTGTGTGTGTTGGGGGGGGGGGGGGGAATGGAGTATCGGTGTGCGTGGGGGTTTGGTGTGTGTGTGTGTGTAGGGGGGGGGGGGGTATCCGGTTTGTCAGAAAGAAGGGATGGTTCTTGGAATCATATCTGATGCAACTGTTGTTCATAATAAGAACACGCACTGTTATCTGCTAATTACGTTAAGTTGCTGATTTTTAAAGGGGCTGAAAGCTGCCATTCTCATGCTCACAGATCGTTTTGAACTGTTGTCGTGGTATCTATCATCACATCACATCGACACCTGGACAGTGACAGTGTGCTGTTACTGAGCGAACAGAAACGTACTCGATGACGTGGCGACCACACGGAGCGCCCCAGCAGTTTTCGAGTGCTAGCGGAAAGCGTAAACAACATTGTTTCGCATTAAGAGCTGTACTAATCATCAAGATGGAGTATGTCAAGCGTACAGGCGCACTCACGAGCGAAACTGTTCCAAAAGTAGATAAGTAGGCTTAGCAAAGATGGAATTAGGCCGTTTGTTAAGTTAAGCCAAGGGGCCAGGATGGCTTAGCTGGTTGAGCGTCGGGACTCGAGACCAGTATGTCGCTGGCTCGCATCCTGAAAGTGAGCGTACTCGGTGCCACTGGTTGGAAACACTCTGAACCAGTAGTGCTTCTTTGAGGAAACACTGGGTGCTACTTGCTCATTATTGAGACATGTATATATATGGAGTTGCGTGACTGAGGGCAGTCCTCGTCGAAACTTAAAGAAATCGAAGCAGCACCAGATAAACACTAGTCCATCTGGATTAACCCCCGGGCAAAATCTCACCACTCTTTCTTACGGAAAGGGGCAGCAACACAATAGACCGGCTGACAGGCACTAGGGCGGGAAATTGGTCGGCCCTGGTCGAGGTGCCGTCGCAATTAGAATGGCCTCAGGTGCTGCCCTTTCATACGCGTCCGGCTTTACGGTACAGGTGCCCGTGGAAACCCTTTACACTAGTAGCAGCAACTACTCACGAGTTGTCAGCAGTCTTCAGCCCCACCCCGTCCACTCCACCCCTCTCCACCCGTCCGCGTCTCACCCCCTATTGTAATCCTGCCGTGTTCAGAGACACAATTAGCGGCGCTGGTATGCGTCAGTGTAATACTTTGAAAAATGCCCATGCCGCCGTCGGCGAAACTGGTTGGAAATGACGTAAACTGTTTACGTCACAATGGTCATACGCACGGGACACGTCATTATTAAAGGGCTTTACTTGAACCGGCAGCTGTAACGCCTGGCATTGGTTACGCATGCCTTCACCTGACTGATTTTAGAAGTTCTCACGTGTACAGTTGAGTGCTGTTGATCAGCAGCTCCCAAATGTAGGTTCTGTTGTCCAGCCTTTCTTGGAATTTCCTATTAAACATTTACTGGTGCACGTTCAATTTAAACACACACACACACACACACACACACACACACACACACACACACACACACGCACGCACGCACGCACGCACGCACGCACGCACGCACGCACGCACGCACGCACGCACGCACACACACACACACACACACACACACACACACACACACACACGAAGGCCACGCGATGTTTTAATGATGACAGATACTTCGGCATAAACACAGTCAACATTAACCACCACCTTTTTAAGTAATTGCACACTCACAAAACCTTCATTGTCGAAAACGGAGTGAAGAACTTAGGACTGCAATGTGGGTTTTTTTTTTCTTCCGATGCTGAGGTCAATGAGGAGTGTACATCATTTATTTATACGTATATCCGTTTGTGAAGTCCCCCCCCCCCCTCTTTTGTAAACTACATGTACATTTATTTGTTCGCAATTGTTGAATTGTTGTTGTTTCTTTCTCTAGTGACGGATCCATTTGTGAATGTCGAATTAATGTCTAGCAAAATAAAATGACATCACATATGCCACAAATACTAAAATCATTTCGAATATGAGTTCATCTCACAGACGTTTTCGTACGTTTTACCCCCTTTCGGTTGGGGGGGGGGGGGGACTCGTTATGTTATCCTGCTTTGAGTTTTCTGTGCAGTTATTATAATTGTCACCTTTATTTTGTGCTTGCAGGAGGTCAAGGGAGATGACTGCGGTGATGTCAGGAGCTGCCGTGATCCCACATAGTCTGCCCTTGGACTGAGCATGATGCTCGCATCATGAAGACTTTCAAGGTAGGTAGGAATAGTTTTGATTGTTTGTTTGTTTGTTTGCGCTCTCTCTCTCTCTCTCACTCTCTCACGCGCGCGCGAGCGCATAAACAAATACTCACACATACACGTACACACGCGCACTCGAAAGAAATACAAGAAAAGAATAAAAATAAACAAAACCGTAACATAAAAAAAAATGAAACAAAGACAAACAAACCACCACATTCAAACATTTACAGTTTAACCTGACGTATTTTGCTACGTGCGCTCACAGTGTACGGACCACCTCTCGTGATTACCGAGATGACGCACTTTAAATGCGGCGAGGTATGAATACTGTACGCGGTGGTTTAACTGTTCTCCACGCAGGAGCATTTACGACGCTACCGCTCTCCAAACACCGTGTTTCGCGGACGGGAGTGCAGTAATGTTCAGTTTCTATGTACGCGGATTCTGCAGCGGCACTTTCAACCCTGTACACTTCGGGGGCTCGTGAACCTGATCCGACCAGCGCGCGCGCGCACTCACTCACTCACACACACACACACACACACACACACACACACACACACACACACACACACACACACACACACACACACAGGGAGAGAGAGAGAGGGAGCGAGAGAGAATGAATGACTGAATGAACTTTATCTTACAAGGATATAAGTATTAAGCACGTGCTTATCTTACGACTTGTCCTTGCTACAAAACAACAACAAAACCAAAGAATTACTTCATGATCTAAACCGGAACACAACAGAAACGAAAGAAAATCGAACACAAGTGAAAAAAAAGGGGGGGGGGGGAGAAGAAAATACAGCAAGAAATCCAATGGAGCATATTGAGAGAGAGAGAGAGAGAGAGAGAGAGAGAGAATGATCCTTTATTTTTCAACGGTAAAGCTATTGGCACAGTTACCATTTCCAAACTTGCCGTTGCTACTCTGTGTTTCTGCACACATATTTTATGCATAACAAAAGCAACAGCAACGACAGCTACTACACCACAGAGAGAGAGAGAGAGAGAGAGAGAGAAATGAACGTGTCATGTCCTGACGGCGTTCATTTGAGAAATGCACGGTAAAGAAAAAAAAATCTTGAGTTTCGCACGAGGAAACCAGATACACGACACTTTGTGTGAGCTGGTTGGTTGAGTGCGAAATGGAGAGGGGAGACCACTGCTCATGTTTCTGCTTGCTACGCGTGTGCTTCTTGCGGGCTTGAGTACAAGTGTACTCAAGATTGCTATCTATACCATTTGCAGGTGGTTTTGTACATCAGCGTTCCGCTTGAATGAACAGGGTCTTGCTGGAGATTGTGAACAGAACAACGTGTACCGTTTTCGTAACATATTTTTGTAACTTGTGTGCGTTTTGACGCGACTTGATATTGCGAGGAAAATTGTCTGTGCTTCTGCACACATATTTCGTGCATAACAAAAGCAACAGCAACAACAACTACACCAACGACAGCAGCAACATTCAGATGACGCTTTCGTACGTTTGTATGCCCAAACTCAGAATTAATTTAAGGTTTCAACTTAGTCTCACGGCACACGGGTAACATTGTTGTTCGAACAAACATGGTTGAACAGCTCAGAACCCGCTCCGGAAAAAGAGTTAGGGCAAAGGCATATTATAGCCGCATGTCACACGAGAACACGAAAAAACACCATGTTCGCTGTTTGTTTGGACTAAAATCACTCCCCTGTGATATCGGCCCCGGAAGGAGTGAGAATAGCCGAGCTGGTGAACTGGAGTGCAAATAGCCACTTTTGCAAAGTTCTACGGTGCTCTTTCTACCGCTGTTCATCACCACCGTCTGAATCGTATACATGTACTCCTCAGCTGAACCGCCAAATAAGCAAAATTGAAGTTTCTCATTACGATTGAGAGATAAGTGTGTTTGAGTGAACACTTCGTAATGTCGAAGCTTATATTTTAGGACTCGATGTTGGAATTTCAAATACTTCATGCGCGGATGCATACGTTTCTTTTTTTTACGACAGTAGGCGTTTTGGGGTTTATATTTGCCGTTCCGGATCCATGTACTACCCTTTTTTTCTTTTCCCTTAAGAGGGAGACGACAAAGCACAGATTAGAAGGTTGTGGCATCTAATCTCGGCAAGGTCAGCATTTGTACAGACCTTTCCCGATGCCCCTATCTACTGAAATCACCCGCAGAGTTGACGCGGAACTTCAAACCTGCAACCATCTCGCAAAATGCCCATCCACCCTCCTCCCCCCCCCCTCTTCTATGCACCCACCCAAACCCCCCTTCTCAACACCCAAACCACCCCCTCCCCTCCACCCCACTCCCCCACCTTACTGTCTTCCACCCAGATTTAGCCGGGGAAGCGGTTAGCAGACCGTGCAAGGCATAAAAAATCCTACTTTTTTCTTTCTACCCCGGGTACCTAGGTATTTTGAATACAGCAGCAAGCTCGCTCGCCGGCCCCGGTTATTGCTGGGTGAAGGGGGTAGAATGTCTTCGTCGGCTGAGGTTTTCAGTTTGAATACACCTGAAAAAAAAAAGCCGTGCTCTCTTCTCTGAAAGGTTTGCAAGCTGCGTTGGCGAGTTCGCCCCAGATCCTTTGTGGAAAATCGGCGTGTTTTGGACGCTCGGTTGTGCAAAGTGAAAGGCGAGGGAGGTATGGTTTGGGCAATGTAAAGGCAGCAGGGACAGTACCTATTTCGCGTGAATACTTGGAGATGTAAAGAAAGAAAAAGAGAAGGGTACGGGGGAGAGAGTCGCGTTTGCAAAGAAGGAAGTGAAGGGAAATGTGTCGAAATTTTATTGGTCGATGCGAGACTAGAACCCTCCCCCCTCCCGCCCCCTCCCCCTTTCCCCTACACCCCTTCCCTCCATTTTCCACCCCCTTCCGCTTCCCTGGATGTCCCACTTCAAACCATACCCGTTCACCCTAGCACAAATGAAGTTAGCAGCTCGGAGTTTTCCATCTCAGGTTGTAACTTGCATGGTCCGCATGCTTTGCAAACTTTGCACTTAAGGTTTGTTGGCCCAGGTGAATCATAGTCTGTATATCTTCACCTGAAACCAAAGAAACGACTTAAGGGTGGGTGGGTGTTTGGGGGTTTAACGTCCTTTTCCACCACATAGGGTGATATCAAAGACGGGGCAACGATGAAAAAGCCAGCACAAATATTTGGCCCTAGCCGGGATCGAACTCACGACCCGAGCATTAGAAGTCCAAAGCTCTACCATTCGACCACCCCGGCTCCCCAAGAAACGACTTAAAGGCCCCATTGCTACCATTTTTTAAAGGCTCACAGAACGTGCCGAGCTGTGTCGGTGGTGTTTATCATCACACTATTACGACACATACACAAATGTGACCCTCCCCCACGAAATTAGTCGTATTGTAACATGCACAAGTAGCACAAGAAGACTCATTTCGTGGTGGAGGGTCACAAATACATACGTACATACACAGAAAGGTTTGCGTTCAGCTGAATGAAGCCAACACGCAGTAGCCGGTGACAGTGTCACTGACGACAACCAACCAACATGGCGGACATCGCATACGGACGGTTGAGTCTTCCTTGTTCGCCCGGCCAGCGAACGTCAGTGGGTTGCATTTGGAGCCCAGCTAATCTCTAAGACAGGCTATTTCGGACAGGCGTGGTCACAAGTGGACCGTGTCACCGACTCACTTCAGATCGGAGTGAGTGGAGTTTTTCTGGCTTTCCTATAGGAAATCGTGTGTCAGAAATTGCGCTCCGTCGTCAAAGAGTTAATTAAGCCGCGCAAGCACCAAAGACTAATTCGCAGAACTTCAGATGGGAAGGGTGAGTTTCGAATCTTGACAGAGCCAAAGTTGTACAGACTTTCCCCCAGTGCCCCCAACTTCAAAATCAGCCCCGGAAACGTTAAACATCAGAACACTCTTCCACCCTTGTTGCCTTGCCAACCGAAATGGACAGAAACTGGACCGGTTGCTAGGCGATATGAGGTCCAGTGTAGCCGGGTCGGCTGGCCGCTGTGTCATGTCTTTTGTCTGAAAGTTCAGCAGTATACGGGGTGTAATCGAAACGGACGCGAGAGTTTCCCGTGCTACTCCGCTTAAAAAAAGTTTCGACGAAAATTGCTCACAGGCAAACCCATAAGTATATTTGAAATCTGAGCATGTATGCGTGTTTGTATTGTAGTATCGCGTTAGTCAAAGTCGTTGTCTGGTTGATAAGAGTGAGCGAGTTTTTAGGGCTTAACGCCGCGCGAGCAACAAAGACAAATTTGCGGCTAAGTGCGCCTGCACTGCGTAAAAAAAAATGTAACGTTGGACAAATGATGGACACTGGTCTGCTGGACATGCAGGAGACGCTGCACCTTCATGTCTGGTTGACGAAACGACCCCTTTCAAGGGTGGGTGGGGTGGGTGATGATGAAAAAGCCAGCACAAATATTTGGCTCCAGCCGGGATACGAACTCTCGACCCGAACATTAGATGTCCAACGCTCTACCATTCGGCCATCCCAAACACCCACCCACCCTCCCGGCTCCCCGCGGGGCCCCCTTTCAAAGATTCACGATGACAAATCGAAGTCTGTTGGAAACGGGTGTCCGACCATTCGCTCGTCGAAGCAGAGACGTACATAACAGTTATGTATCATTGTATGCCTGTGGTCGAAACTAGGGGGTGAGTGAGTGAGTTTTTGGGGCTTAAAGCCGCGCAAGCACCAAAGACTAATTCGTGATCGAAACTGTGAGCCGGGGTGGCCGAATGGTAGAGCGTTGGACTTCCAATGCTCGGGTCGTGAGTTCGTATCCCGGCTGGGGCCAAATATTTGTGGTGGCTTTTTCAGCGTTGCCCCGTCTTTGATATCACCCGTATGTGGTGGAAAAGAACGTTAAGCCCCTAAACACCCACCCACCATCGTGATCGAGGCTACAACTCGAAGTTACTACTTGTAGAAAGACTGCTGGAGAAAACACTGTGCTAATCATTTTTTTTTTTTTTTTTAATGGAAACACTCGATGTTAGTGTTTGGAAACAGAGTGCTGGCGGTGCTTCTGTTAAAGCGGGGTAGCACTGGAAACACTCGTCCGTTCTAACTACACCCCGTATGGTAGTGTCGGTGACCCCATTTCCAGTGTTTAGTCACCACGATGCCAATCCGCACGCCTGACTGGCTATTTGACCGGTGTGGATGAACGCGTATCTCGGTAAACGACTATACACCCTCTGAAGCCTCTTCGGTCACGTTAGCAACATTTTACCATATCGTCGACATCCATTGCTTGAGTTGTTAGTTTTAAGTGTGACAGTTCCGCCACAAGACTGACTACAGACAGAAAACTTTCAAAGCACGTTGTTGTTTTGTTAACTTTCAAACGTCTGCTTTCTTATAAACCATTACCTTTTCATCGTTGCCCCGTCTTTGATATCACCCGTATGTGGTGGAAAAGGACATTAAACCCCAAAACATCCACCCACCCTTATAAACCATTACTATTTCGAATACGTTGAGCAATTCCTTCAAGTTTTGGCACTGATGGGTGTACAGTTTGGAAATCATGTTGCCTGTTTTTCCCGCTTGTTCGCTGTTGGAAACTGTGGAGTTGTGTAAGATGTAGCGCTCTTCTGGTGTCTCAGTCTCCTCTTGTGAGAGATACTACAATAGTCTCCACGGTGTTCCTTTTCTATGCCAAATCTTTTGAGCGCTCCAACCGATTTGAAGGAAGCGTTGAGCGACGGGTGAAGAATAGTTTTACTTTACACTCTGTGTGTTCCTAGTGAGTTCTGAGGGGAAAAACTGCCGCTTAGAAAGCTTTAAGGCTGTTTGCCAAATGAATAGATGTTCTCTTTTGGCCATTGCGATTTGGGTGACTTTGCGGCTTGTAGTAGTAGAGAAATGTGAGTTTCTTCGGCCTGACGCGTCTATACCTGTACAGCACGCCGATCGACAAAGTCGCTGAAAATAGCAACCAACCAGCGCTGTCTAGCTGATTTTCACCCAGCAACTAAATAACGTCGTCTGCTCAGTACGCGGTACGCTTCCACGTGCCTAGCCTAACATAAACGTCACTCGATTCACTACAATGGTTTCAAATGCTATATTGTGTTCCCAAGTGTCTGATCCTGATGTACGGATAAAGCGTATTCGATAAAAAGCTTTCCACAGCGTCGTTGTACGTCTGCCTAACGTGTGGAGACTTCAAAGACTTGAGGCCTGGCAATCGTAATTATCTTACATTTCTGTGCAGTGTAATTACAATATATACGGTCTACTCCCGACCTTGTCAGTAATAAATATAGCAGTGCTGAAACATTGTGCGCTGGTTGTTTGCAATTATAGCATTAACAGCTGAGACACAGTAGGACAAGAAGAACTGTGAATGTTTGAGAGAGACACTGATTCAGTGTACAAGATAATATTCTGTACAGCAGTACTGTACACCAGCCTAGCCTCGTCTCCTAACCCCACGTCCTCCCTGCCTGGTTCGTGTACAACGCTGTCTTGTCGTGACCAGCGCACACACTCGCACAGGTATTCGCAGGCAGTTACTGGCCCGTGCAAAAACACCTTTTCAAACGTGTCCTGGATTTTCTTTGGAGAGTCACTGAAGCATGCAGCACGGCTGGCGTGCCTTGGCTTTGTCAGACGCGGGCAGAATTTCACCACCTACCCGCTCCTGCTCGCAAAAGCTTCTTGTCATTCCACCCTGTTCGAGTTACAGGTGAGCTAGCCGGGTAAAGGTAGCTAGCCAGTTTCAGAGCGGCAAAGCCCAACGCCCTCTCGCGGCAGGCTGTGGAGTTATTGTGTGGTCGTATTGTGGTCGGCAGTCAAGACATGCATGGAAATTTTAGCGAGCGCAAGAATTGAGGACCATTCACATGACTCGGCGTTTGTCTGTCTCAAAGGACACTCGGGGGTTGGGCTGAGCTGGGAGGGGGTGGTGGTGATAGAGGGAGGGGGGTGGGGGTGGGACTAGGTGGGCGGGGGTACCCCCCTCTGGCTGTGAGAGCCGAGCTAAGGTGGTGATTGCACACCGCGATAAATATAGCCGGCTTTTGTGTTCTGCCCACCTCCCAAGCCGGCCGTACGGGTTTTGGGACGACCGACACACAATACAGGTTCAGCCCCGCGTGAGAGCCGTGTAGCTCGCTGGAGCTGTCACCCACCCTCACCCACCCCGCGCCACCCCGGGTAGTTAAAAGTTTCCAAGGACCAGTCAAGTGGCGTCGAGGCTGTGTCGAGGGCTGGAAGCGCGTCCCAGCCAATCCACGGCGTGGGTCTTCCAGGCTAAGAGCGGCTGTTGTGAAACGCCGAGCCGCTAGCACAGGGTCAGCCAGAAGCGTCACGGAACAGATTAGTGTGAACAGCGGTAGTAATGTGGCCGTACTGACTGTCTTGGCGGGAGTCTGTCCGAGTTTGCGCACCAGATTCTGTCGGAAACGTCTGTCCTGGCTTCTGTGCCCATTCCCGCCATGTGTGTCAGAATTGTGGAGGACTGATGACCGACTGCCAGTTTCGAGGAGGGCGTGGTCTAGGTGTGTGAGGACAGTCTGCATTTGGCGGGGTAGTCCCCGGGCTTGGCTGACACTGAGTCAGCCCTACCCTGAAACCCCCCCCCCCACACCCTGTAGTCTACCCCCACCCCCCCTCCTCTCCCACACCCTCTTCAGGCGGCGGGACGGTAGCGTGAAGGTTGACTTGTCGTTGGGAATGTGTCGGTAGAACTAGAGCTACAGCCATGGCTTGAGGCGCGCCTTTGGAACCATCCAGAAACCACGCAATGCAGGAGAGTGTCTCGCTCTCTCTACGCTTATCTTACTCTGACAGTGACTTCGACGTCGTTGTGGAGAATCAGCAACTTTTCTATAGTGTTGTGTCGTGGACTGACAGACAAGTTTTCGTCTCGGTTCTAGACTCGTATCCCCTCGTCTTTCCCGTGCACCGCTCAAAATGGGGCAAGGCTGCGTGCGCATGCGCGCCTACGTGAATGTGGAAGCAGTCAAGCATTGCGGAATCTGAGTGTCTGAAAAGACGAGGCATTATGTGTCGTACAGGCAAGTCACATGTATATATATCGCCGTCCGTGATACACGGGACCCGAAGCAGGGGCTGAGTTCTTACACCGCGTCCCTTTTTCTCCACCGCCCTCACCCGGGGTAGACGGACCGTGCAGCCAGGCAGGGGCTGGCGCGCCTTCACCCACCCGCTTCCACTCGGCAGACGACAGTTCCGACCGGGCGGCGTGGTTTCGTTAGGACCTGGAATTCCGCGCAAACTGCTTCGTGTTCAACTGTGAAGATTCAGTTAGGTAAACAGCGGGATAGGAATAGTCTGGTAGCAAACCTGAAACAAAAAGTGCACCCGTTGTGTTAATTTGGTGTGCGCGAAATTCATTTAGAGGGAAACCGGTTTTGTAGAGAGAGCGTGTTGCAGGTGATCTTGTCAAAAAGTCAGGTCCCGTAAGTATGGCGCGATGGTTCGTTGAAGACTTAAGTTGAATCAGTTTTAGTTTCGTTTTTCCGTGGCAGAGTTTTTCCGGTAGTGAAGTTTTCGTTCGAGATTGCTAGGTTATGCACACTTGTTAAAAATTGCGCGCGTGTGTTTGGAAAGACAGGACCGTGTGTTATCAGGTGTTGGATAACTGGGACAGGTCAGTTTGGCACACTTGACACAAATCCCGTAGCCTAGGAATAGTTGTGCTACAGGTAAGTTTGTGATCACCGTGTCAACTATAGAGGTATTTTTTATGGTTTCTCACCATAATTTTTGGCGTAAATTTGGCATTGAATTTTCACATTTTTCCGTCTGCGTGGAGGTTAAGTTGTTAGAACAGAGTAAATGTGCTGTTCCACTCTCTAGTTGTGGTTCCTTGGTGTTAGGTTTTGTAATCAGTCAACATGTTCGCATTTTTGGTGGTTTAAAGTGGTTTTGCTGAAAATTTCCATCGAATTGTCTTCGGCGTTTGGTGAGTTTAACGACTTCAGAATTCTGGTTTTAAGAGTTTAGTTTGATCATACTCAAGCTTTTAACATATTTGAAAAAAGATTTTTGGCGTTTTTTTTGTACTTGTCTTTTGTATTTAAAAAAGTTGTGCATATTGGACCTATCATTTTTTTCGTCTATTTACTGCGAATCAGAATCGATACTTAGACACTTCTGCATGTAGGTGTAAGAGCGGCGTAACCTGTTTACCTTGTCTTCCTGATGACACATTTTGCCTGTAGGTACAGTAGGAGCGGTGTTCCTGGTTACCTATGTCAACAGAACAACCTTCCTTCAGGCGTGTAGTTTCTGCTACGTGTTATCTGACGACTCGGCCCGCCAGGATGCATTGTAGAGGGTTAACGATTGCTGTAGTACTGTTGAAGTGGGGGACAGGCCAAGGGGGACTGCTGACAGACCGTGTGGTGAAGATTGTCTTCTGATAATGAACATTTCACTCGGGGGCCTGGTCCCGTCTCTCCCTCTAATGACACGGACCACTTCGTTTGAACGTCCCCTAATTACCTACACTACCGTTTGCGTGTGTAGTGAGGGGTGGGTAAAATGGCTCTAAGTATCTGATTCCAGGAGCATGACGGGTCAGAGTAAGGTAGGGTGACGTGTTCTTCATCATGTTCGATTGCTAACTTTTCATATAGGGCTTACTTCCCAGGAAGTTTTAAAAATTGTTTTTTTTTTTTTTTGATACAGAAATGTTTATGAATGGCTTTGTTTCCCAAACTGAAACACTTAAAGTGTTAGTGTTACAGAAATAATTTTTTTTTTCACGATTTTGCTCATCTGAAATTACCGAAACTGACATTTGTGTAAATTTGTATGAGTTTTTGGCTTGCCAGAAAGACAAATCATCTGATGAAAATTCTTCCTTCTCATGTTCTGTAAATGCTTTCGTGGCAAGATTGTGTCACTGTAAAAGCAAGTTTGAACTTACAATACATTATCTTCATTATTCAGAATCAGTGCTTTCGCAATGAAGTTTGGAAGGAGAATGGGGAGTTAACAAATAGGGTCGACTGATTTTATTTTATTTTTAGTTGAAAATTTATGCAGTAGAAGTAGGGTGTCCTGACCAAGTCTCTAGCGAGGGTTCACTGTAAAATCCGGCAAAACGGTGACGACGTCTCGACAGATGGTCAGTCCTCGCCAACGGTCATCCCCACGACCACCTGGACAGGTGCAGAGTTCGGTCCTGTCATGGCCATCCCAGTAACTGACCGCTCCTCGCTGCTTTTATGTCCCCTCCCTCCCTCCCCTTCGTCCATTGACCGCCAGGCGTGGGTCCGACCCCTGACTGGTACGCAGGGACGAAGAGGCCATTGTGTCGTGTGGGCTGATGGCAAGTCGCCGGTGTGCGTCTGTTTTCTCTAACTGCGTGTAAGGGAGCATGCTGGTCTTAGTGTTACGGCTTATTGCATTCCTCGCATTGCTGCGCACCCTTTTAGTGCTGGTGTGTGCTCCGTGACCCACGGGGCCTTTTATGGGATATCGTAGTCGGGATCGGACTTTATTGAAATGTCCTGACAACGTTCTCTTTCTCGACCTCTAACGTAACTTTACGGTGAAATGGCTCGACAACGCTCGGCGTTCGTAAGGTTGAAGGCCTCTGTATTCGCGAGTAGTTTTGTACTGATCTGTACTCTTCCTAGATGCATATATTCATTTTGGTCAGGATATCTGAAGGTAATCCACTCGTTGGGCAATGTAAATCGTGCAAAACAGTGAATGGTTACTCATTTTTTTCCTTCGGATTTGAAGATTTAACGTAGGGTTCTAAAGACAAGCGACTGAACTGTTCGGTGTAATACTCAGTGAACTAAGGAAATTTAGGTAGGAGGAAGAAACGTTCTGCTGATGCATCTGAAAGCAACCTGAAGAAACTGTCACCTGATGGACACGTGATCTGACTTACTGTGACGTAACTGAGACTTGTATTGCGCTGTGATCTCCAGTAGCCGACCTGAAGTATTCATTTACGCGGGAACTGTGGGGCGTAATGCTGCTGTGACCTTGACATTGCACGAGACTGTTCCTCCGAAAGACTGATGCCTTGAAATGAACGCTAATTGGAATTGCCTGGAGAATTCAATGGGTGAAGATGCCAGAACATTATTATAATCTTATGCCAAATGAACACCCTGAACGCCCCGAGTCAACGCAAGAAGCACACAAGCCAAGAACTCTGCAGCAGAAACGAAAGGGAGAACACTCTCCGAGCTGTTCTCTCTAGAGTTGTTTCTGCTCCAAAGAGCTGTAGGAGTGGTCTCCCCTCTCTTGTCTTTGCGGATGGATGTGTGTCTAGTCCATGTGACTTTGCCACCTCATGACTAGATCCACACTCATCCACAAGGGTAGGATCGTGCAACACACCACCTGCGTCAAGCATGCGTCAAGCCTGCGCCAAACACGTGACAAGCATGCGTCAATCCTGCGTCGTGATTCGCGCGCTATTGCGTCATCCTGGGTCCGGCTGCACTTCCTGCGTTTGAGTACATGGCCGCTGAAGCACGTTTGCTTTGTTTTGTCTGTTGCATGGTTGGTTGTGTTTGTCTTGCTCGTGAGTGCCTTTTGATGAGTCACACTTGTCGAGTTATGCGTTTCGCTGTCAGTGTGTGGGCGTTATCAATGTGATATCTCCTCAGCTCAAGTGATGTTGACAGTCTGTAGGTTTTACTGCACAGTCCTCCTTCATTGCCTGTTAACCAGTCTTTGGGTAAAACGCTCGTCTTATGGCCTTGTTTCCAACAAACGAATTTTGTGTAACATTATACCAGTTCTGGTTGTCCAAGATGCTGCAATATCTGCTTCCTAGTTTTGAAGTGTTGGTTCTTTCAGTTGAATCTTCAGTTTCTTCGGTTTTTGTCTGTTCGCTCAGTTTTTAAAAAAAGATTTTAAGAAAGAATATTTTCGAATTGAGTTTTCCCTTTTGTTAGGAGTCAAGGAAAAGACGAGGTGAACAATGCACGGAATTTCACCATGGTGATTTCACGTCACGCGTCAGTTCTAATTTTCTTAGCTGGCTATTTACCGGCTGTTGCCTGAAAGCAAAGTCACGCTTGATTTGAGGCTGTAGATGTGTATTCAGTGAGCCGTAACGTCTGGGTGTTTGTCCCATGTTGTGTGTCCCAGTCTTGTGTTTGCTGTAGACTGTGAGTGGCCAGGCTTGGTACAGGAACCTGACTGTTGGGTGGTAATTCAGTACACCTCTTGTCATTAATTTTAACGAGAGCCTTTTGTCACGTGTTCGTAATTGGCAGCTGTTGCATTCTGTTGGTGTTGGATTTTTTGTTTCCTTTTTTGTAAGCCTTGTATTGTAGTAGTGTTTTCACTGTTGTGTTGTGTTCCGTGTTTTTTGTTTGTTTCATAGCCTTGTATTGTAGTTGTGCTCCTTTTTTTTTTTTCTTTCTTTCTTTTTTTAAGCGTGTGTGCTGTATTGTACTGTACATGTTTAGCGTTTGTTTTTTGTTTTTTTTTAATTCATCTACAATTTGCATTCCCTCCTTTTTCATCCATCATCATCATCATTATCATCATCATCATTGTTGCCTCCATTTAGTCTTCTTCATATAACTCCTTCAAGCACTTAACAAAATTTTCTAGGCTGGCTGGATTTTGAGAAATATCCAACATGGCGACTGAATTTCGTCTGCATGCCCCCCCCCTCCCCCTCCCCCACTACCACCACCCTTAAGAACCATTCCCATGGTGGGTTTTCCCGGACTAAGCAATCAATCCGCTTGTAGTTTTGACGTAGGAATGTTTGGCTACCTGTGCACTTTTCTTTCAAACTGGGGGCGTGTGTGCAGAGGGGGTCACATTTACCTCGACACCGGCTTTATCTGTGAGTGCGTGTCCGTGTAAAATGCATATGAATTCAGGGAAGATGTGTTAACTCTAATGCAAACAGCGTGCCACTTGAACTAGGAGCAGTTTATGGCAGTAGGGCCGGGAGGGGGGAGGTGAGTGTGTGTGTGTGTGGGGGGGGGGGGGGGGAGGTGTAGGGCCCGTTTCGAGCACTGAGAACGTGGTCACGTGACTCACTAGCCCGCCATTTTGCACAATATAGTATGGAAGGAAGTATCCACACGCTGATTTCACACACAGGATTATTTCTCAATTGTGATTTTTACCAACCCCCCCCCCCCCCAAAAAAAAAAAAAAAAATAAATAAATAAATAAATAAAATAAAATAAAATAAAAAATAAATAAATAAATAAAATAAAATTAAAATCCACGGATGATTATCTTTGACTGTCTTTTAGTTTTGCGTCAGGTTGCACAGGGAAACTTTGAAACTTTAAACAACACGTTTGTTAACAAGGGCTTCCAGTTCAGGTGTTCGTTACCGTCCAACGAGAGAGAGAGAGAGAGAGAGAATTGTTAAGCCAGTGTAGTTAAGTTCACCTAATCCCGCGTGTACTTGCGTCAACACTGCTGGCTGTATGGAATATCAGGGGCGTATAGTTACAGGTTCCTTGACCCGGGTATGTTGTTACACGCGCGGTCACAGGCAAAGCATACACTGTGAATTTTAACTACAGCTATACAGGTACCTTCGAAAGTCCAAATCAAAAACCATGACTGATCTGGGGTGGGGGCGGGGGTGGGGGTGTAGGTCAGAGAAAATAATCCATTTCGCGATCACTCAATTATTCAGACAGTTGCCTTAATCGGACGTGCAGTTCGTATACGTTTGAAGAGTACATTGATAATTGCGCAAAGATAGTCAGCTTGCGCGAGCCGTAATGTTCTTATCACCCACCGTCTCTTGTCTACTTGAAAAACTGGAAGAACAGTATTGATCTCGTACAGCAACCCACTGCTATTGTCAACAGCACCAGTGTCTGTTTATCATGTCCCCGATAAATCATGTCAAACCCCTCAGCATGTACCCCGGATGTCAAGTTCATGGGGTTTACCGTTAGCTTACCCAAACTTCACCCATACCCTGAAACGTTGAGAGAACCCAAGTACACTGTTCAATCTAAACAAATGAAAATAGCGTGCAGTGCTGAAGGTAACTTTTTAGAAATTAATCCACGGTGGAATGCAACTTTTGAGAAATAAATCGACTGTTAAATGTAACTTTGAGGAACGGATGCAAGGGTGATTGTAACTTTTGACAAATCAATGTACTGGTAACTGGCAGTGTAACCTTTTGGAAAATAATGCACTAGTGAACTTGACTTTTGAGAAGTTGAATGGGCAAGGGTAACTTTGTCAGGGTCTATCGTTCCTGTCTGCCGTTCTTAAAAGGAATTGGGGAGCCGGGGTGGTCGAATGGTAGAGCGTTGGACTCTCAATGCTCGGGTCGTGAGTTCGATCCCGGCTGGGGCCAAATATTTGTGCTGGCTTTTTCATCGTTGCCCCGTCTTTGATATCACCCTGTGTGGCGGAAAAGGACGTTAAACCCCAAACACCCACCCACCCTCTTAAAAGGATTTTTCAAACAAAAGCCTAAAAAGAAATACTGGTAATATGTACAACAAAGTTAACTAAGTTCAGTTTCTCTCTCTCTCTCTCTCTCTCTCTCTCACACACACACACACACACACACACACACACACACACACACACACACACACACACACACACACACACACACACACTCTATCTCTCGCAGTCTTTCGCACGCACACACACACAGTCTACCTGTCCGGTGAGTAATGTGGAAAGCGTAGACGGACCAAAGTTGGTCAATATTAGCATTAGGTTATGGGGGTTTACTTCCCATGCCCCACCTTTGTGCCTCTTTGGAAGGAAATTTCACTTTGTGTTGGCGTCGACTGTGGCACGGTAGAAGCAATATTAAGGTGTCTTCTGCGCTTTTCTTGTCTCTGTATGTGTGCACAGTTTCTGATGTCTCTGTAGGTCATGCATATTAGGATATGGCCCTCTTTAGAGGCTGTACTTCGGAGAGAGAGAGAGCCAGAGAGAGAGAGAGAGAGAGAGAGCCCGTATCCCCTTCCCTTTCATCAGTACTTTAAAATCGTCTTCTGCTAAGAGAGAAAACATTGAAACCATTCATCCTTTCATTGCTCCTAATTCATGCATTTTTGCCAACACTCATCTGTTTTATGTGGAGACCATGTCATACGAACAAGTCATTGTCTCTGCTGTGTGCTTTTAATGTCCGTCTCTGTTTTATGTATGCATTTGGTGTGTTGTTGACGTGAGTAGTAAACGTGTCTTTGATTGGTCAGTGCTCGTGAGGTTTTGTCTCCTCGTGTCTGCATTGCTGTCTTGTCAGGCAAAGATCAGGATATACAGAGGACAACAGTTTACTTTGAGTTGCTGCTGGGTTTGAGTGAGTTTTGCTGTGAAGTTTGGCAGTTTTTGCATGTCGTAATTGTCTTGAAGAAATCGCAGAATGTTTCTCTGAGGGTGCTTGTAGTTGATTTGGGTTCGGAGTTGTTGTATAGTTATGTTTTTGAAGAAGAAAAAGGTGAGTGAATTTGACTTAACATGTTACGAAATTTTCAAAAAGCAATAAACAACAAGAAAAAATTGGATTTTTGTTTGTAAACTTTGTCTGTGTGGATGGTGCGTATTTTGTGGAACGTTTTGCTTGGTACCATGGGCTCTGTGTCAGTGTTTTTCTGTATCAGAAATTTATTATCTCGGTAAAATTTCGCTTTTACTGTCTGTTATATATATATATAAAAGTTCATTATGCAGAGTCAATGGTTCGAGCTGTATCGTTTTTTGTGTGTACTTCGCTTTTGATGTCTGCGATTTTGTGTGCTTCGTCACTGTTTTTGTTGGGGCATGCGTGACGGCTTGTGGCGTATTTTGAAGGAGCATCGTATGTTTGGGCACAAGTGTTACAATACAAATTGTTCCACCAGCCAGATTGTAGTCAGAACTGACTGCCCTGGTGGAAGACCAACCGGACAATTTTATCTGCGACTGCAGTTTGGGTTGACCGGTTGTCTTCAGGTTCGTCAGTTCTTGCTACCACCTGCGGGTTTGGAACAACTAGTCCAGAACTTCATGCAACACAAATAACAGCGTTCGCAAATGGAGACATTACACAAATCAGTTTTTGTTACCTTCTGCAAAGTTTACACAGCCAATACAGACGTAACACAAAATACAGCTTTTGTAACTTTGTACACAAATCACCAACGTTGCAGTTTTTAGTAATTGGTGGTGTGGGATGTTGCTCCGACACTGCGGAGGATATATGTACACATTATTAATACAAAGCATTCACACGGTTTATAATACCCCAGTAATAAAAAACCTTTATAATTAAGATCATGCTGATGAAGCCGCAGACCACCATGACGAAGTTTAAAAAAAAAAATGCACTCGCTACAACGCTTCTCAAAACAACAACAACAACAAAACCCAACACAACAAACAAACTAAAAACCGCAAACAAACAAAAACCCCTGCAGGAAACGTAAAAGTGGAAAAGCCACAATCACACAGTCAAACCGTATGTCCGTGCTCGGGAGAGGGTATTTAGATCTGCACACTATACCTCGGCCAGTGCGGTTGCTCCCCGTAAAGAGGTTGCCCCCCGCGTGCAGTAACTGTGACAGTCACGTGACAGGGGTACATTTAAACTGCAACTCAATACCTCGTATTTTGAGGGCCGTTAAATATTGCTGGGACAACCCCATTGTCAGTTCTAGAAGCTCGCTTACAAGGATCGCTTGGCTGTTTTTTTTTTTTTTTTTAATGGCGGCTACCTTTCGGGTCAAAATATTCGGTAAAAATAAAGACGCTTAAGATTACACGAATCAATCCACGTCCCATTTTGATTACACTGATCACGATGTTATCTACACGACCAAGGCAATGATTCCATTGAATTCAAGTTACCTTTTTGTTGCCCGGGGAAAATTCGTTTGGAGTATAAACAACTGAAATCTTAAAATCAGTTTTATAAATCTATTGCATAAATCTCTCTGTCTGTCTGTCTGTCTGTCTGTCTGTCTGTCTGTCTCTCTCTCTCTCTCTCTCTCTCTGTGTGTGTGTGTGTGTGTGTGTACAACAAGAGATTGAAAATTAAATTTGTGCCGTGTGAACACGAAATCATTTTCGCCGGAAATAGATGTCCTAATTCTAGTTAAGAACATTTTCTACATTTTTTGGTAGATATTTCTACTACAAACATTTTTCCCGAACGACGGAAACCCTTTTTGTCCCCCCCCCCCCCCCCCCCGCAAACGAACACTGCAGCTCAGAAAGCACTCTGAATAAGCAAGCTTGCGAAACCGAATATCCCCTTTCATACCCCTCACACAACCTCACCCCACCCCACGCCACCCTTCATACATACCCGCTTCTGCAGGCTATCTCTCAAAAGAATAAATGGAGGGAAGTGGGGTGGGGAGGGAAGAGGAGGGTAGGGGTAGGAGTTTGGGTACTAGCTAGCAACCCCGGGTGGACGTGAAATCCGCATAGTTTGGAAGAGAAATATGGTGTCTGCTTACCATGCAGGCGTCGTCTTACCCGGTTTTTGTGGTCAACAGTCCGTGACGCGAACCTGTTCTCATGTACTGCTTGTATCGAGAAAGCGCGGGTGAAGATTCTTATGTTTCGTCGTGTGTCATGATTGTGATGATACAGTTTGTAGTGTCGAAATCAGCGAGAACCACACACCCTTCCATAGTAAAATGATTGATTTTGATGTTTTTACTATCTGTTGTAGCTCTCTGTCTCTCTCTCTCTCTCTGTCTCTTACGCACGCACGCACGCGCACACACACACACACACACACGGACGCTTTATAGAATCCACGGACCTGTATATCTTCCATCCAATCCAATGCACTACCGTTGCGTCACGTGATTACGTCTCCTCCAATCACAAGCCGTCGCCTGCAGAGACCATTTAACCATTGGCTTCCGCAAAGACCCTCTTCAGCCAAAACTCAATATTTGTTCTCTGTTGTTCCGACTCTTCAGTGCAGACTTTGGTTTCAAAGCAATGGCGCCTAAGGCGAGTTTGTTAACGCCAGTACATTTCCGCTCAGAAAGTGGATGCTTTGCCAGAGAACTAGAGGCAGCTTCGGTTCTGACAAGAGACAAAATGTTTATTCATGTTCTCACGATTGTAGCTGAACGTCGATGCGAGGTACACCTGCATATTTTGACAAGAAGCTTTGCTTTTGCAATGTTTTGACAAGAAGCTTTGGTTTTGCAATTTTTCATTCATAATGCACTGGATGGAGTACTTTGCGTCGTGCAAGCTTTAGCATTAACACACACAGCCAACCAACTACAGGAACACCTCCAAAAACAGAACAACAAATGACCATACACAGCCCCCCCCCCCCCCACACACACACACACACGACAACAACACAAAAACTACCCCCCCCCCCCAAAAAAAAAAAAAAAAAATATAAAAAAATAAAAAACCTACAAAAGACAACAACAACAAAAGACAACATGAACACCCCCCAAAAAAACAACAACAAACCCACACCCCCCAAAAAAAACCCAACCAAACAACCAAAAAAACCAAAAAACGAAAAAAAAAACCAACAAAAACCCAGACAACAACAACAAAACAACAACATAATATACAAAAACAACCCCCCCCCCCACACACACACACCCTCCAACCCCCCCCCCCCCAAAAAAAAAAAACAAACAAAAAAAAACAAAAAACAAAACAAAAAAAAACAACAACAAAAAAACAAGCGAACAGACAAACAAACATTAACCCAAAGCAAAACGGCACACAAAACAAGACAAGAACAAACTTAACGACCAGTTTTATTCTTAACCGTAAAGACGTTTTGCGCACGCTCTTCGGCATGTGTGAGGACAGAACAGAACAGAAGCTGGTCTTAAAATCCAATGTCTCGTAAGCCTTACGAAATGTCTTTCAAAACCCCAGCCTATAAACTGACAGCAGTCATTCACCTTGCACGCTTCACTCTACTTGTGTCATGACTCTTGACACGGTTTCACATACCTCCCTGGTCACATTTCGCCTGCCTCTCTCTCTCTCTCTCGTTTATTTTAACTCTGGATTCATTGGTATTTCTGTTTTGTTCCTGTTGCTGTACATGGGACGTGTGTGTGTGTGTGTGTGTGTGTGTGTGTGTGTGTGTCTGTGTGTGTGTGTGTGTGTGTGTGTGTGTGTGTCTGTGTGTCTGTGTGTGTGTGTGTGTGTGTGTGTGTGTGTGTATGTGTGTGTGTGTGATTTAGATAGACATTACTAGAATAGATATTACTAGAATTAGCAACGGCAGGCATGAAAATGGGCTGTTTTACGTTAATTACCTCTACCGTTGAAAAATAAAGTGTTCTTGATTCTCTCTCTCTCTCTCTCTCTCTCTCTCTCTCTCTCTCTCTCTCTCTCTCGGGGGGTCGGGGTGGGTAGGTGGGCGGGTAAAGTGGCAGTTTTTCTCCCTCAGAACTCGCTACCAACTTAAAGAAAAACTATTTCCAGCACACAGACGCACTCACAAGTTTATATGTTCCTAAAAGTACTTTTGGAATATGAACGTTTAGAGTAACAGCAGGTTAAAAACAAATCGCCGTCGTGGCTACCCCCTGTGGTCTCTGAACAAGTGAGAGGCCTCCCTTCTTTACAAACTATAGAATTTCTTGTGGGGCCATAACGCAGTTTCCCACACTACCACTGCTGGCTGTGGCGGCCGCCATTATCCTGACCTGAACTCATCGTCGGCGAACCGTGACGACGGCAAAGACGATTTTGAAGAGTGAATACAAATTGTACCTCACTGGGTGTCATCCAGGGGGTTTGGTTGTTAGTGGCGCGGAACGGAACACGTCAAAG
>JACVVK020000023.1:2717500-2790000 GCA_018292915.2 Batillaria attramentaria
TTTCACACGCCGCCATTGTTGGGTCAGATTCTATTGCAGAGCTATGTAAGCTTGATGCCATCGATCCCTCCTCTCCTCCACCACCCTCCCCCCCCCCCCCCCCCCCCCCCCCCCCCTCGAATGCTTCTTTTACGGCCTTCCGTGATACCTAAGAAGGAAAAAACAAAAATACTCGGTGACAAGGAAAGTGGACAGTTGCGAACAACTTTGAGGTCCCCGTGTTGTTTCACAGTGTGCACTGAAGCGGTGAAAACTGCCGCATTCACCAGCACAGTACATTCTCAGCCTGTTTCAGATATTATTGCCTGCATGAGTTGTCCCCCATGCATACACAGACCCGCAGCATGCATGCATTTTTCGTGGCAGCTTTGTGCTCTGCCACGAAAAATGCATGCTTGTTGCGGCAAGGGAGACAACATTATATATAAAAAGTCGAAATATCGACATCGCAGGGTCAGTGATAACGGCGTTGAACCCTAATTTGAATAATGCCAGAGTAACATTACCTCCGTGGCATATGCACACACGCACGCGCGCGCACGCACACACGCACACACACACACACAGAGTGGCACACACACACACACACACGAGTAGTAGTAGTCTCGTCGGCAGCTGCCGACGACTCGGTGATGTCACATGTGTCAAGGTATTGTCACGTTGACTCCCACTGCCAGTGAACAAACATTTTAACAACTGTTGCAACAAAGTTTGGAAACATTATTGACGGCTTTCCGCCAATGCTGCCCGTGCCAGATAGTTGGGAAGGTCTTTCAGCAAACGCAAATAGTGAGTGAGGTAAATTGTGTGTGAAAACACAACGCGGTATCACATACGGTCACCGCCAACGAGCCTGCGCTAAGTAAGTGCGGAGAAATCGACCTAGCGACTTGTGCCAAACGCACACACATACATGCACTTTCTCACATACTCAATATTTGACGTCATTGTTAATCTCCGATAAATATCTCCGATTTAACGTGAAAGCACGCCGGCGCAGCGCGCGTAGTACACGGTCATACATACACGCGCGCGTACGGGTAAACTGGTATGAAAACGGGCTCTGTGCAGATTCACTTTGGGAAGTGGTCGCTCTCAAACTTTTGGCGTACACCGAGCCTCGTTTCACGCTGCAGGTAAACCCATTTTAGATCTCAAAATCGCTCAAACCATTTGTAGATACTGTGTCTCTGCAGGTGCCATACAAAAAATACAACTACCACAACTGAGAACAAATCTAAATATCATTGCAGTTTTAGGCTAGGATAATTAGGCCTTTTATATAGCTGTAGAACAAATTTGATCCTAACTTTTTATTCCTGTTTTATTATAGAAATCAGTAGAGCACAGGCCCCTAATGCTGTGGTGGTCTCCGTGAATATTTTGTCTGTCCGCGTCACCGTTAAAAACGACCGTTTATCTTGCCATTTTCACTATATGAGCCCTATAAATGGGCTTTTGAGGGTGTGCACAAAGTTCGTATGCGTGTTTGCGGGTACAGAAATGAACAGAATTCCGGTCTAAACACTGTTATTGTTAGACAAGACATGCATTGTTGACATACTGAAATTTCACACCAACCAGAATGATGCTTCCTGGATAATTGCGGCCATTAAATTGGTCGTTGATTCAAAGGGTCCTGTAAACCGACTGCATTTGATGCTTGTGCACTTGGCGGGTCACTGCAGGTGACAGGTATCGCGGAAAACATTTACGAACATTGAACAGTTTAATCAGAAAACGCTTCTTTGATGTTGCGAAGTTCCCTTGTCGTCGTATGTGCAGGTAAGTATGGAATATGATATCCAAGTGAGCACTGTTTTCGGTACGGATTGTTGGGGGTGTACTTATTAAAGTAGTTGCTACGTTGTGAGTAGTGAACGGTTTTTCTCAAAGAATAGTGCACACTCAAGAATAGTATCCAAGTTGTGTCATTTCAAAAGTTCATTGAAATCGCTTTGGTACTTTGGTCACAAACTGCCACCGAAAGTGCAACCTGTTTAATAATGACGGAACACGCGTAATGATGGGAGTAGGGACACTTGATTGGTTGCTGTGATAATATGTGTTTGCGAAAACGAATATAATACGATGCAATTATTCGGGCACATGCTCGGTGTTTCAGAATTATCTTCTGGAACCTGTAGGAGAGATTCACTGCTTATAGATGACCGTTAATTGAGGCTATCTCTATCAGTTCCCTATATAGGCTGAAAGCGGTGCTTACTAAAGAGCCTATCATATTTGCTACGCTTGATTCAGTCTCTTTTTATACATTTGTCTTGGTGGGAAAGACACTAATCCTATGAAGAAAGATTCCTAAAGCCAGACAAGCACGCCTTCTTTACGTCGGTCATCAACTTTCCCCATTTTGTTCACTTGCTCCCTTACATGCTGCGTGGAGGGTAGGTTGATATTTTACTGCTAGTAACTACCACTATTAACTTGTCTTTGTTTTACATATTATTGGAAAAAGTAGCGTGATTTCAGCGGAAGGAAAACATACATCCCACATCAAATTGCATGAGCTCTTCACTGCTTGAAATAGGTGACTTAAAATACCTTTTTCTAATTTAGCAGATCATTGACTGCTACGGGGGTAGATTACCAAGTAGCCTGATATGACGGCCATAGTGTATACAGCGTTTTTTGTTATTTACCAACTTTTAGAGGACAGGTTTGGTACTTACGTGTTACTAGCCCACCCACAATGTCCCTTTGGCTGTGAGTGGTAAAGAGGGGAATCCGTATACTGATTGGGTTCAAATATTGAATATACACAGCAACGATTACAAATGACGCCGCTGCAGGAGATATTGTGCACACACCTCAAGTTTGACTACTGGATATGTTAGACCAAACACCCTGCGGTGGTCCAACGAAATGAAAAGAGATTTGCCTGTAGCGGCCCGCGGGTATCAAAACTTCCGTTTTCCATATAGACGCCGATTCCCTTACTGATAGGGACTGGGCTGACATATTACGCTGCTGCAGCTGCTACGCCTGGCAGATCATGTGCAGATGCACATCATGCTTTAGATAAATGGTCCAGCATCACAAAAATACTATTTGAAAATTAATATACTTTTTTGTCTCAAATCCTAACGCACTCAGAAAATATCGGACATTTTCATTAATTCCTGTTTTGAGGTGGGTGGGTGGGGTGGGTGTTTGGGGGTTTAACGTCCATCTCCACTGTTTTGAGGTACAGGTAAATAAATTAGACAAACTTAATATGAAACTTCAAGTAAAATAATATAACGTGAATGCAATTAAAAAAAAAAATTGACACAAAAGCAAATCTGTGAAATCTCCTATTTTCAACATGTTTTTCCTTGGGAACAAACGCCGTTTATTTTGCCTTTTTGGACATTCTCAATTTTTTACGAAAACATTTACGAAGGAAGTGCATTACTGGCAAAGTGTGATGGAAAGTCTGTAGAACAACCTCAAGTCTACAGTAGTAAGTGGCTGAATTCATTTCAAGTGTTATGACTACGTTAATCACACGGCAAACATATGTTTTCAAGGTCAAGTTCATCGGTTCGTCTGTTTACTCCCAAACATTTTATTCATCGCTCCATTAGAATAAGCAAAAGAACAAGCAGTCACAAGCACCAGGCAAAACAAAATAAGCACCAATGAAGTTTGTACGAGAAGATTTCCTGTGTACAACTTTGGTGACCTTGACCTTGGGAGTAAAGGTCATAGAGACTGGGTGAAAATTTTGTAAATACAACCTTTGGCATAACATTTGCCTACTATGCATTGATAAGAATGCCTCTCTGGTGACCTCTAGTAAAGGTCAAGGTCACGCGTGAGTAAGATGGTAAATAACAACAACAAAAAAGCTGTGTACACTGTGGCCGTCTTATCAGGATACCTACATAGTAACCTACCCCCGTAGCAGTTAATGCTCTATTTAATTAGAAACAGATATTTTAAGTCGCTTACTTCAAACATTGAAGAGTTCATGGAATTTGATGTGGGATCACTCTACTTTTTCCAATATGTAAAACAATGGCAAGTTCAAAAATGGTGGCTACTAGCGGCAAAATATACCTACCCCCACCCAGCATGTAATAAAGGAAATGGAAAAAATGGGGAAAAAGTTTGACCGCTGAAAAGAAGACATTTTTGGATTTTTGGATTCGGGGATCTTTCTTCATACAACTAGTCATTGTCTTTTCCACCAAGACAAATATATAAAAAGAAACCGAATCAAGCGTAGCAATTATGGCAGGTTCTTTAGTAAACACCGCGGCTTTCAGCCTATATAGGAAACTGATAACGTCAATTAACGGTCATCTATAAGCAATGAATCTCTCCTACAAGTTCCAGAAGATAATTCTGAAACACCGAGCATGTGCCCGAATATTTGCATCATATTCTCGTTTTCGCAGATACACCTTATCACAGCAACAAATCATGTGTCTCTACTCCCATTCTTTCGCATATTCAGCCATTATTAAGCAGCTTGCACTTTCGATGGCTGTTTGTGACCAAGTACCAAAGCGATTTCAATGAACTTTTGATATGACATAACTGGGATATTCTTGAGTGTGCACTATTCTTTGGGGAAAAAAACCGTTTACTACTCACAACGCAGCAACTACTTTAATAAGTACACCCCCAAAATATCCGTACCGAAAACAGTGCTCACTTGGATATCATATTTCATACTTACCTGCACATGTGTTACAGGGCGACTGTACACACTCACATTCCCTCAGTCAACCATTCACACTCAATCAGCCTCCCGCAGTACCTCCGTCCGCATCCACCAATACTAAAGAATCAAGACTAAGCAATGTCAAATTTTAGTTTAGTAATTCAAAAGAAAAAACATGAAATTACGAGAATACAAAATAGCATAATAATATTATGGTCTGACGGAGAAAGGTAACGTTGACGTAGATGTGGATGAGATCAGATTCGATGCTGTGGGGATGACGTGTAGACGACCAGAAGAAAGAACAAGGTCTCTAGCGATGAAGATGTGGATGGTCTCTAGCGCGACCGACTTAGCTGGAGAGTATCGGTCCTCGCGAGACAAAAGATGTGTAGAACCGACTGTTGCGTGTGGACGTGAGATCACAGTTGTAGATGGAGGGGATGAACGTGTCACGCCAACCACAATGGCGCACGCTGGGTAACGCAGACCTGGCCGTCGAAGATGCACTCAAAGAACACGAAGAGGGACATCAACACGCGCCCTGATCAAGAGCACGTCGACCAGCTGTGCCTCTCGGACCCGGAGTGGCCCGTACAAAGCTCCGGGGCACCCGGCACCTCCAGTCCAGGAAGCGAGTGTGGCTGTCTACCCGGGACGGCAGAACTACAGCCCACGCCCGAGAGCGACCCAGTACTTTAAACTGTCAACAATAAAATCGAACTCAGTTTCTATTCACTTCTTTCCCCATAACATAGTTTTGACGGTTCATGTTTACCTCTACCTTCACGTCCATTACATACACCATAATAATCTACACAGCAGTACGATCCATAAATAAAGCTATTGCGTTTATAGTCTTCTAGATATAATGTAGTATCAACTCTGAGAAATATCAAATCACAAACTTCCAAATTACCAACACAAGACTCGGAAATTATTCAGTAAATACATGAAACTCAAACATCCTAACACGTAAGGAAGCATTACAAAAAAGTCCCTACGGAAACTAGGAAGCAAAAACTCACCCTAGCCTCGCTAGCTTTGAAGCATAACAGAAGTTTTACGCCGGTCGGGATCTCGGCCCTAAGCCAACGGCGGAGACCTACTTCGCTTGAACGTACAGTAGCGACTGACGATGTACTCAGAGTCGTCTATTTTTTCGGTCGGTTTGAACACTACTCGGCGCGCGTCCTACGCACGTGACTACGGAACTTAGAACTTTGTACAGCATAGCGGGTTACGAATACGCAATACTATTCGTGCCTGTGGAAATTCTACAACGCCAGACTTACATTCCTGTGGAAATTCTAAAACTTAATAAATCCATACACACAACCCACCTTTTTATCATACACCCAAATTTACACTGTCAATCACTCTGTGACAACATGCGGTGACAAGGGAACTTCACAACACCAAAGAAGATAAGATAAGATAAGATAAGAAGATAAGATAGATTTATGGCTTCTTAGTTACAATTAAGAAGAATTTGCTTTGCTCCTCTTGATAATAAAACACAATTGATATACACAAACATACCATAGAAATACATATACACATTCACACACTCAGTCATTGGCTAAAACACAATTTAAGGGAATAAGCACTGGCATTGCCTCACATTAAACTATGTTAAACAAGCACTAAGAATAACAGTTAAAAAGGAGGGGCAGGCCTAACACAGAATACAGATCACAGATAAGAAGCGTTTTCTGACTAAATTGTTCAATGTTCGTAAATGTTTTCCGCGATACATGTCACGTGCAGTGACCTGCCAAGTGCACAAACATAAAATGCAGCCGCTTTTCAGGGTCCTTTGAATCAACGGCCAATTTAATGGCCGCAATTATCCAGGAAGCATCATTCTGATTGGGGTGAAATTTCAGTATGTCAACAATGCATGTCTTGTCTAACAGTAACCGTATTTAGAGCGGAGTGCTGCGCATTTCTGTACCCGCGAACACGCATACTTTGTGCACATCCTCAAAAGTCCATTTATAGGGCTTATATAGTGAAAATGGCAAGATAAACCGGCCCCCGTAGTGTAGTGGTTAGCACTTCGGACCATGGGCCGGGAGACCCGGGTTCGAGTCCCAGCCGAGGCAAGCGGGATTTTTCCTACCTAGGTCGGCTCCTACCCAGAGCGGGTGTGCTATAGACCCAATGGGGAGGCTGTAGCCACACAGCCGAGATTCACCCACTTCACGGGTGCGACTTTGGGGGTGCTTCCCTTGGTATGACACGTCTATGACGTGGATGATTACACGGCCGGCACCGCAGGTGCCGTAGTTCCCGGGCCTGGCTAATGCCGGGATATTTATGACAGGAAGCGTGGAATGCGGCCCTGTCCCAGCAGTCCAAAACCACACGGACCTCCATAGCATCATCTCACCATCATCCTCATCTCCATCATCATGCATAATAAAATAAAAATAAAAATTGCCCCAGCTTCCGAGCCCTCCGTGGATTCCACCCATTACCTGGGAGGAACACCACTGGAGCTGGCAAAAGAGTTGGGGCAGCAAAAAAAAAGAAAAAAAAAAGGCAAGATAAACGGTCGTTTTTAACGGTGACGCAGACGGAGAAAAAAATCACGGAGACCACCACAGCATTAGGGGCATGTGATCTACTGATTTCTGTAATAAAAAGTTAGGATCAAATTTGTTCTACCTTGTTCAGAATTGTTCCTAGTCTATTTGCGCTCAGAGCACATTTCCTCCACAAACCACACGCCTCACAAAGATAGAAGAAACGAAGCACGCGCTGTTACACACATGAGCGTCATTTCGCCGATGTCATTTTTGATTGACGTCATGCTGGCGTTCTTTGGGGAACTCAGGCATGCACGCAGGCACTCAGAGAGACAATGACAATGACAATGACAATGATCCTTTATTTATCAACGGTAAAGCAATTGGCAGCAATTACCATTTTCAAACTTGGCCGTTGCTACTCTAAATTACAAAAGAAAGAAAAAAGAAAAAAGAAGAAAAAAATCAAGGCATTTAAAACTGCAAGAAAAAAGAAGAAGAAAAAAGTCAAGGACAATCATGAAGCAAAACAACTAAATATATAGCCAAAAAGTGAAGAGAGAAAAAAAATCGCCTGTATAGAGACTACATCTACGTTTTAAAGCAAAGTAAAAAACACACACCACACACACACACACACACACACACACAAAACACACACAAAACACACACACACACACACACACACATCCTCTCTCTCTCTCTCTCTCTCTCTCTCTCTCACACACACACACACACACACACACACACACACACACACACACACACACACACACACACACACACACACACACACACACACACACACACACAGAGCAGGTGTCATTACAATACATGTATGTCAAGTCGAGCAAAACAATGGATGGTCTATACAAAGTGGTGTCGATACTAAGAGATGGGAAGCCGGGCTGTGCATAAAGTGTGTTCTATACAGTCATGTGATTGAGAGAGAGAGAGAGAGAGAGAGACGAAGTTATATGCATGAAAAACTATTTTTTTAAACTTTCCGTGGGGAGCCGGGGTGGCCGAATGGTAGAGCGTTGGACTTTCAATGCTCGGGTCGTGAGTTCGAATCCCGGCTGGGGCCAAATATTTGTGCCAGCCTTTTTCTCGTTGCCCCGTCTTTGATATCACCCACACGTGGTGAAAAAGGACACCCACCCCACCCACCCCTAAACTTTCCGTTGCTACGCTAACACGAAAACGAAAGAAAACGGTACAGTATCATAAAGACCAGAAAAGCTCACTCAGAGAAAACCACGTTCAAAGGCAAGTTTTTATGGTTCAAACGTACGTCACTGCCATTCTCCGCAGAGACAATAATAATAATAAAGGGTATTTGTGGCGCCCCATCTCACAAGAACTCAGGGCGCGTACATAAACTACACATGACATACAAAAAACATAAACGTATATAACGTACAACACACACACACACACACACACACACTGATTTGTTGCAGGTGGCCTGCACAGATGGAGAGCCTGGAGAGGAGGGGCATGGGGGGGGGGGGTTGGTTCTAATGCATGGAGGAAAGTAACCCCAGTCACGTAGCTAAGAGGTCGAGGTCGTACCTTTAGCCACAGGTCCAAACTATGTGTTCCTGGGCGAGTGAAAACTGGGATGGCGAGAGGTTAGTAATTGTAACCGTTGTGAGCTTATATCCCATAATATTGGGGGAAAATTACTTTTCGCGGATGTCGAGTGGCGCTAAACTGACAGGGGAAAGCACTGGGCTGTCCACCACGCGCGTTTTGATGGCGTAACGCACAAGAGCTCAATATGTCGGTAAAAACTATTACGTGATTGCTCAATGCAGGTATGAGCATAATGTTGGACAGTGAACTGACATTTTGTGAAGCGTTTTGCATTGACTGACGTCAGGAACGCAACCAGAAAATTCTCCGTTTTTTTTTTTTTTTTTTTAAATTCCTCCCCGTAAATTTTGAGTTTTTCTCCGGGTAAATTGTAAATGTGGGTTTCATCTTTTATCCACTACTGAGAAAAGAATTGTTTCCGGTGAACAAAACATAAACATTTTCGTATAATACATTTGAGAAACATTCTCGACAAAATGAATTACAGTTTAAATTTTATGGTGCCTGAATGCTACATAAACATTTCTATGGAAACACTAATGCTTCAGAGTCGAAACCTGTGACTTTTTTTTTTTTTTTTTTTGCTGCCCCAACTCTTTTGCCAACTCCAGTGGTGCTCCTCCCAGGTCATGGGTGGAACCCACGGAGGGCTCGGAAGCTGGGACAATTTTTATTATGCATGATGATGGAGATGAGGATGATAGTAAGATGCTGCTATGGAGGTCCATGTGGTTTGGGACTGCGGGACAGGGCCGCATTCCACGCTTCCTGTCATAAATATCCCGGCATTAACCAGGCCTGGGAACTACGGCACCTGCGGTGCCGGCCGTGTAATCATCCACATCATAAGACGTGTCATACTAAGGGAAGCACCCCCAAAGTCGCACCCGTGAAGTGGGTGAAGCTCGGCTGTGTGGCAACAGCCTCCCCAAAGGGCCCATAGCACACCCGCTCTGGGTAGGAGCCGACCTAGGTAAGAAAAATCCCGCTTGCCTCGGCTGGGATTCGAACCCGGGTCTCCCGGTCCATGATCCGAAGTGCTAACCACTACACTACGGGGGCCGGTATTTAACTATTTGGCTGTGACTTTTTGTTCAAAATTAGAAATTCAATATTATTGCACAATCACGGGACGCTATTTACACCAGATGTTTCAAGCGTCCTTGGTTGATCTGATCTAAAAGATCTGGACAAACAACATCTATTTTGAGAAAGACACACGTACAGGGGCGGGACATCACCGCCTGTGTGAGCAACAGCTGGAAGAAATTGTGCAGAGCTTGCGTCAGGGTAGTTCGGGTAACCCATGAGTGATCGGGGAAGTCACATCTTGAGGGACGCCCTCCCTAGCGTCAGGGCATCCTCCAAATCAATAGATGAAAAGTGATAAACCACCAGACGCCGCCAAAAGTTTCAACGACGATTACTCTCACCGAAAGCCGTTATCTTAAAACATGAGCATATATAGGCCTAACCCCAGTCACGTGGCAAAGAGGTCGAGGTCGCCGCGTTTTTCTTGCCCCCATAACTGGAGTACATTCAGCAGAGGGAACATTTTTCCCTCATTAATTTTCCCGTAATTTTTGGCACTTTATGGTCGGAATAAAGTGGCCTAGGCAAAAGCAGCTGCTGATTTTATGATTGTTTTGTGCAAACAGACCGCCCCCCGTAGTGCAGTGGTTAGCACTTCGGACCATGGACCGGGAGACCCGGGTTCGAGTCCCAGCCGAGGCAAGCGGGATTTTTCTTACCTAGGTAGGCTCCTACCCAGAGCGGGTGTGCTATGGGCCCAATGGGGAGGCTGTTGCCACACAGCCGAGATTCACCCACTCCACGGGTGCGACTTTGGGGGTGCTTCCCTTGGTGACACGTCTTACTTATGATGTGGACGATTACACGGCCGGCACCGCAGGTGCCGTTGTTCCCGGGCCTGGTTAATGTTGGGATACTTATGACTGGAAGCGTGGAATGCGGCCCTGTCCCGCAGTCCCAAACCACACGGACCTCCATGGCATCATCTTACCATCATCCTCATCTCCATCATCATGCATAATAAAATTTGCCCCAGCTTCCGAGCCCTCCGTGGATTCCACCCATCACCAGGGAGGAACACCACTGGAGCCGGCAAAGAGTTGTGGCAGCAAAAAAAAAAAAAAATGTTTTGTATAAACAAGTATGAGTCGGTGGCATGCTATGTGTTTGATTTGTGAGAAGGTGAAGGAAGACTGACGAGGGCAGATGTGCGATGTGTGTGTGTGTGTGTGTGTGTGTGTGTGTGTGTGTGTGTGTGTGTGTGTGTGTGTGTGTGTATGTGCGTGCGTGCGCGCGAAAATTCTCAATCAAGTGGCTTGAAACTTGGGGTGTCGTGATATTTCAAGATATTAGGAATAAGCCTCCGAGCTATTTGCGATTGCTACAATACTTTTGGGGTTACCGCCCTTTTGGGAAAAGTTGGTTTTCGGGCGGTTTCAGCCGTAAAATTTGCTTAAATCACTCCATATTTTGGTTGTTGATACGGACTCTAAAGAGATTAAATTTTGAATGTGGTAGTTCTCATACTTTTAGCGTAAACTGCACCCCACTTGAAGCTTTTTTCCTCAGTCTCCAAATTTGATTTTACCCAAATAATTATGTTCATACAATGTGCTTCTCTCTCCTCGTGTACACTTACAAAGGATTCCGCAAAGTGTTTCGGCACATGAAGCAGTAATTGCGTAACTGGCGCCTGAGAAGCATGCCTAACTGACCGTCCATTTTCGACCAAAATATTTTGGAATTGTCCAAAAGGTAAGAAGAGATCAAAGTTCTGACCTTTGACACGTCTCCTTATCGCGTGCAGCACGTGCCAGGCCAGAATCGGACATGGCGCCACCTGATTCTTTGAGCAGACAAAGTGGAAATCTCCTTCAGCCGGAGACGTCACTAGGAGTGAGGGCATGTCAGTCGCTTTGCAACAGGTGAGCGCCGAGGATGTTGGTACCTGAATATGATACACGTAGTTATCATGTGGTGATAACGTATTCATGAATATTCATGAATATGATCCGGTTGTATCAATACGAGCGAACTGCTGTCACGATGTTCATATAGGCCACAACTTCATTCCAAATGGGGCGCTCGGTGGTCTAGTGGTTAAGAGACTTGTCACCAATGCGAGAGGTCATGGGTTCGAGTCCCACTCGGGGCAAAGAATTTTTCCTTCTCGTACGTGGCACCGTTCATTCAGGCCGATCGTCGGGGTTTCTCCCTGGGTACTCCGGCTTCCTACCCCTCTGCTTTGGAAACGTCCAGCTCACCAAATTTGAAAAATAAATGCCATTCTAAATTCCGAAATTTAAATAGCTGAGCTGACCCTTTGCACCAAGCGATTGTAATGTGTTTATGTCCAGTGTGTGAGAGAATGCGTGTGATTCACGTGAGCGTGCGTGTTGGGTTTAGTTCGCGGCGCTTTGAGCCGATTCAGGAAATTGGGTAAAGCGGCTATACAATCGAACTATGAAAGTAACATTTTCCCCACTACGATCTGGCATCTAGTTACTTTATGTCTGATTTATATTCTGTGTTTCTCATTAATGTTTTGGGAAGCCGGGATAGCCGAATGGTAGAGCGTTAGACCTTCAATGCTCGGGTCGTGAGTTTGAATCCCGGCTGGGGCCAAATATTTGTGCTGGCTCATTTGCTTTGTTGTTGTTGTTGTTGTTGTTGTTGTTGATGTTGTTGTTTTTGTTGTCGCTGCCTCGTCTGTGATATTACGCATATGTTGTGAAACAGCACGTTAAACTCCCAAACACCCACCCACTAACCCTCTTTAATATATTCATTAAAATGTCTGGGTTAGCCTATCTAGCAGGACAGTTCCAAAGACACAGACTGAGTATTTGATCAGTGGGATACAACCATTTTTTGCTCCTTTTTCCTGGGGGTGGGTGGTGGTGGTGGTAAACTTCATATTCTGTGAGTTTTTTCTTCGATGTTTCATGCTTAATATACTCGTACGTGCTGTAGCAAGTTACAGGGACCACAGGTGCTGCAAAATCAATTGCTGTTATGACAGCTGACATCACACACACACACACACACACACACACACACACACACACACACACACGCACGCACGCACGCACGCACGCATTGCTAGGAGGATAATGTGATAAAGAACATTGCTGATGTCGACGCTAAACTTACAAAGCACTATCGCGAATTTGGATTTGTTCTCGTTCTATTACAGTCCTCCGGACGGAAGAATAAACTATGAGATTGTAATTACCATTTTCACACGAACACCCGTCGCGACATTTTCCTTCTCTTCTTCTCCTTAGCTTGTATACCCCGCCAATACCCTGCATGGTGGACACAGGTTCCTTCTCTCGTCCTAATATCAGTTAGAACTAGGTAAAACAAACATAAATACTAAGCGAATGTACAGCAAATATTGAAACTTATCATCTCTTAGGCGTAATATATCAGTTCGCAGCATATACCAAGCATAACATACTCCTAACCACTGGTGGTGCAGACGTGAGCGAGGGGTTAAAACAGCCGAAAGGGCTGGTATGGGATAGGTCCACAAAAAGAGATAAGAAAATTCCTTAGTCGCCAATGAAGACAACATGCCTGGGATGCAGTTGGAGAAAAGACCGCCCCAACACGGAACCTCCCCGCCGTTTGGGAAAACAACACACCTAAGATTCCCGCGGCCCAAAGGCGCCGTGAGCATGCCCAGATATAGCCATCACCCTCAGAAAACGTTCGTAAATGCCACTAAACTGTCCTTGATCTGTTGCAGGAAGAAGCTTGTCTTCACGATTCTGGTTGCGTCCGCCATCATTGCCGTCTTCCTGACGCCGCTACGACTCTACATCGCCAGCCCCGGGCGAAAGGAGAATGTCAAGGCCGAATATGTTGCCAAGGAAATTAAACCAGATGGGGGACGCACGAAGCCTGTTGCGATGGAAACTGTGGTCTCTCCTGGAGAAATACGTCACCTGTTCTTTCTGAAGGTCCACAAGTCAGCCAGTACAACAGTAATGAACGTTCTGTACCGCTTCGCTCTCTCTCGTCAGCTGAACATCATGATGCCGAGGACTGGAAACTGTCTGAACGGCAGAAACTGGACGACAGCAGCGGTTCCTCTCCCTGCAGGCGTCAGCCGCTTCGACATTCTGTGCAACCACATCCCTTTCTTCAACGAGGACATGGTCAGAGAACGCATCTACCCTGATTCATTTTTCCTCGCGATTATCCGCTACCCTTTTCAGCAGTTCGTGTCGGCTTTTTATTATTTCAGGGACGTGTTTTCCTTCCCCTTGTTGAAAAGGGTTCCAGGTAGCGATCCCATTGCCACGTACCTAGAGAACCCGGAAAAATGGGAAGCTCCGATCGAGCAAGGCTCTGAAACACACAACAAAATGATTCGAGATTTTGGGATGAGTCGACCCAATACTTTGAACGAAGTTTACGTTGGAAAATACATCCAGTATTTAAACGATACTTTTGACTTAGTTCTGATCAGTGAACGTTTTGACGAGTCCATGATTCTGATGCGGCGAATGCTTGGCTGGCAACTCCAAGACGTGATTTATATAAAAGAAAATGCCCACTCCCACAAAACTCACAACTACACGGACGAGCAGAAACTTTCGCACAAACGATTCAGCATGGCGGACTATGCTCTTTACGACCACTTTTCACGACTCTTTGAGAAAAGAGTGGCTGCTGAAGGGAGATCATTTGCAGACGAAGTGAAAACCTTCCAGAAAGTTAGAGACAGTGTGGACGAGTTCTGTAAAAATGAAACGCTGCTGAGCCTGACTGTAAATGGAACCGCCTGGAACGGTCCATTTCGCATTTCAAGGGAGGATTGTGTTTTCATGACTTCGCCGGAACTACAGTATGTAAGCATCGCTAGGAAGAAACAGTTGTCACGGACCTGACTGAGCAGCCTGCTATGTTCAGTTCTATGCGCTTAGTTTTCATCTGTTTCCTTTTCCTTCCTATGTCCGTCTTCCGACATTGACAATGCTCGCAAAAAATTCTGAGCTGTTTTGGCGTACTATGTCCGTCTTCCGACATTGACAATGCTCGCAAAAAATTCTGAGCTGTTTTGGCGTACTATGTCCGTCTTCCGACATTGTCAATGCTTGTAAATTGTTCTGAGCTGTTTTGGCGTACTATGTCCGTCTTCCGACATTGTCAATGCTTGTAAATTGTTCTGAGCTGTTTTGGCGTACTATGTCCGTCTTCCGACATTGTCAATGCTTGTAAATTGTTCTGAGCTGTTTTGGCGTACTATGTTCGTCTTCCGACATTGTCAATGCTTGTAAATTGTTCTGAGCTGTTTTGGCGTACTATGTCCGTCTTCCGACATTGTCAATGCTTGTAAACTGTTCTGAGCTGTTTTGGCGTACTATGTCCGTCTTCCGACATTGCCAATGCTTGTAAATTGTTCTGAGCTGTTTTGGCGTACTATGTCCGTCTTCCGACATTGTCAATGCTTGTAAATTGTTCTGAGCTGTTTTGGCGTACTATGTCCGTCTTTCGACATTGTCAATGCTTGTAAACTGTTCTGAGCTGTTTTGGCGTACTATGTCCGTCTTTCGACATTGCCAATGCTTGTAAATTGTTCTGAGCTGTTTTGGCGTACTATGTCCGTCTTCCGACATTGTCAATGCTTGTAAATTGTTCTGAGCTGTTTTGGCGTACTATGTCCGTCTTCCGACATTGTCAATGCTTGTAAATTGTTCTGAGCTGTTTTGGCGTACTATGTCCGTCTTCCGACATGTCAATGCTTGTAAAGCTGTTCTGAGCTGTTTTGGCGTACTATGGATGTCGCGATCTTTCGACATTGCCAATGCATTGTAAATTGTTGTCTGAGGCTGTTTGGTCGTACTATGTCGTCTCTCACGACAATTGTCAATGCTTGTAAATTGTTCTGAGCTGTTTTGGCGTACGATTGTCCGTCTTTCGACATTGTCAATGCTTGGTAAACTGTTCTGAGGCTGTTTTGGCGTATCTATGTCTCGTCTTTCGACATTGCACAATGCTTGTAAATGTTCTGAGCTGTTTTGGCGTACTATGTCCGTTTCTTCCGACGATTGTCAATGCTTGTAAATTGTTCTGAGCTGTTTTGGCGTACTATGTCCGTCTTTCGACATTGTCAATGCTTGTAAATTGTTCTGAGCTGTTTTGGCTTACCGTGTCCGTATTGCGACATTGTCAATGCTTGTAAATTGTTCTGAGCTGTTTTGGCTTACCGTGTCCGTATTGCGAACAGATTGTCAACGGGTGCTTGTATATATATTGTTCTGAGTCTGTTTTGGCTACGTGGCGTGTCCGTTATTGCGACATTGTCAATGCTTGTAGGAATATGTTTGGGCTGAGGTGATCGACCTCTGGTTTTGGGGCGTACTATGTCCGTCTCCGCATGTCGACGTGCTTGTAAATTGTTCTGAGCTGTTTTGGCGTACTATGTCCGTCTGTTTTGGAGTCCAATGTAACGTCTGTGTCTACATTAGCGATAGTGCCATTATGTCAAGTATTTGTGGCTTAGAATTTTATAACCGGCAAGACACAGAAAATTGATGTGGTGGGGTGTTCGTAAGGCGTATATACATGTACACAACAAGCTCAGAGCGCCGTACATAGAGGCGGAAATCAAAGCAGGTACAGTCGACAATACACAGGCAGCATGAAGAACAAATGTTACACACCAAGAAACAAATGCAGACAGACAGACGCAGGAGCAAATGCATAGACAAGCGAACACACTGGCACAAACACAGTTGATTCCGAAGCCCCCCCAACTACAAGCCAACCAACCAGTTTTGGCTCTCAGTTTCCAACAGTCACCTCTTCCCCCTTCCCTCTTTCCTAAATTAGTTGTTGTTGTTGTTGTTATTGTTTTTGTTGGGCTGGGGTCTGCTGGACCTAGTGATCACTCTTTTCATACAGGAACAGTTCTCTCCCTTGCAGCGTACACTTACCAATTCGCTCCCTTTGAGTAGTGCTTTTCGCAGCGAGACTTGTGTTATGAAGATCGGATTTACCTCTTCACTCGCAAGATCAACAGCGCACGGCGAATACACCTGCAACGCTTAGCGTTTCAACGTATCTGTGTGCACACTCCGTATAGGCCAGGGCGGTGTCCTTGACGCGTTGTGAAGTGATTCAAAATTCCATGTATACTGGCTGAAGGGTAATGCATTTCGGCGTCCTCAAACTTTGGCGCTCAGTTTAATAAAGTTTTCAGGATTCCATGCAGACGTGTTCGGCTACTACTGGTTCTACATACAGGGAAAGTTACTGGCCGACACCAGCTGTCATTTTAACTGCACGCCTATCGCCGAAACTTCAGCATACAATTAGTTTATTTCCAATTAAATCTTCACCCATACGAACATTCAACGTGTCTCTTTTTCTCAGGTTCGACATGAAATGGTTCAAATTTTGTTTGTGTCTGTTACGCTGTCCATGACATTGTATTCATCTGCGGTACTCTTAAAGTTTTCGAGTGTATGAAAAGAAACCGATTCTCTTTCAGTGCGCCAGCGTACTGTAATGCTTCTGTTAAAATAACCGTATGCGCGCTGGAGCCGTTCGGAAATGAGACTTACGAAACTTTAACACTGTTTGCGTAAAGAGGTGACGTCCCATTTTTGGCATGGAGGCCGTTTCCTGAACTTTTTGGCATCTATTATTAGAGAAATAGGACTTCCTTTGAACGTGAGGTGCTTATTATTATTATTATTATTATTATTATTAAAGAATGCAGCCATGAATATTTCTATCAATAGTCCGACTAGCCAGCCCTTTCGCTGCAGGCTACAGAACACAGATGCAAATTTCGAGGAAAACGCTATATACGCAGAAGAGACCTTGCCACACCCCTTCTCAAACAGCTGCACTGCCTCCCAATCCCTCCCTTTCCGCATCCAAATCAAAATTGCGACAATGGCTTACCGCCATTTCGATGGCTCTCTCCCTCTGTACCTGTCTGCAATGCTTAAAACCTACCAGCCCTCCCGCACTTTCCGTTCATCATCAGAAAAACTGTTAAAGGTTCCAAGAACAAGTCTAAAGTCAGCTGGCGGTCGTTCATTTTCTTACGCCGCCCCCTCTGTCTGGAACGCTTTACCTGTCACCATTAGGGATCTTCCCACGCTGACTCAATTCAAAGCCCATTTAAAGACCTACCTCTTTAGGCAAGCTCACGAGCTGTAGTCCGACCACTTTTTCATCAGCACTCGGAGTGTGTGTGTGTGTGTGTGTGTGTGTGTGTGTGTGTGTGTGTGTGTGTGTGTGTGTGTGTGTGAGAGAGAGAGAGAGAGCGAGAGAGAGAGCGCGCAAAGAGTGTTTCGTAGAAAACAGATAGGCGCTATATAAAGTGTATTCATTGTTATTATTATTATTTATATTTCTCTTAAACATAACGTTGCATATGACACCCTAGAAATGCTTTAAAATTCACACACACACACACACACACACACACACACACACACACACACACACAATCACACAGACACACACACACAATCACACACACACACACACACACACACACACACACACACACACACACACACACACACACAATCACAAAAATCCGGCAGCCAAATACTCTTGTGTGGAGTAAACCAACAAATTCCAATATTCCGTTTTTTTTGCAATATTAGTAGCGACCACATACCGACTAACTTCTCTATCACCGCTGTTACCATCATTGTCTTTTTGGGATGTCGTGTTAGGATGTATCATAGCTGTGTGTGTGTAACGTGTATGTGACGTGTATTTCATGTGTATATAATGTGACGTATTTCATGTGTATGTATTGCCACCCTACTATTGTGAGGCGCCTAGAGCTCCAGCAGGAGGTTGAGCGCCAGACAAATCCTCATTATTATTATTATTATTATTCTGCGTTCCCTGTTCTGGACTCCGCCTCAGATGATTAGGTTTGTGGTCTTTATATAAGCAGTGGTCTTCAAGAGGTCTGTTATGCTGCCCCAGAGTTTCTCTGCCAGTGTGGCTCCGTTCGGCCAGTGTTGTGTCCTTGCTTCTTTGAAGAGGGGGCAGGACTGCAGAATGTGTTCCGGGGTTTGAGGGGCTGTTCCGCACGGACAGTCTGGTGAGTGTGACAGCCCAAGGCGGCACAGGTGGGCACGCAGTCTGCAGTGTCCAGTTCGTAGTCTGAAGATGGTGGTCTGTTCATTATTATTATTATTATACCCCCACATTGCTCTGTCGTCTGCTGGCTCCTGTGCCAGTCGCGCATGAATACAAATAGTCCACACGCCAGGCTCACTTTTCCCTCATTTTACTATTACCTGGCATGAAACCTATTTACAAAGCCCTGAAAAAGCCTCAGATTGCCTTTTTTTTTTTTTTTTTTTTTACTCTGGACACAAATTTTAAAAGGGGCAAACATTTTTTTTTAATACTATTAAACTATATTTAGCTATTTGTGTCCTGTAGCCTGCAAAGCAAGCCTTGAGTGCAATATTACACTGCAGCGAGTCTTCGCGGTGGTCCGTTATGTTATGTCTTGAGACAAGTGACTGTTTTTGATGCTCGGATTAAGCTCATTCGAAATGCTCGGGTCGTGAGTTCGATCCCCGCTGGGGCCAAATATTTGTGCTGGCTTTTTCATCGTTGCCCCGTCTTTGATATCACCCTATGTGGTGGAAAAGGACGTTAAACCCCCAAACACCCACCCACACCCTTAAGCTCATTCGATGAACAGTTTTCAACAGCGGTGTTGTGTACCAGACAAGCTTACTGTGACCTTACAGTCAACTTGCCTACGTCAAGCATACAACAAACACGGGCGTTTCAGGTTGTCACTTGCCGGGTTGTTGGTTCAATTCTTGGGTACGTATATGCGGCCGTTGGTTTTTTGTTTTTTTTGGTTTGATTAGCATCATGTCATGCAGACTGCTGCAGTATCACTGTGTGAAAGCAACTGAGGTCGCTGTTCTCGCAAGGACATGTGTGCACAGACAGTTATCAGTCACTGGAAATAATTGAGGTTATATAGATGTGGCCCGGCGTTGGTCTTTTATTTAGTTGAAATCGATAATAGATTTTATTTCCTGGAAATAACCAAAGGTTATATACCTGTGGACGTTGGCCTTTTATTTAGTTAAAAGTGATAACAGATTTTATTTTCTGGGGTAAATGCAAATGGGGTTTATTTCGGGCATAATACCGTTGAGAGTTTTTGGTGGTACTCAAATCCAAGCCGAACGGCTTTTTTTTTTAATAACTAGGATCGTCTGCTGTTTTTTAGTAAAATTTATGGAAGAAGGGCAGTGAATTCGAGTGTGAGCAAGTAGTGTGTGGAAGGGGTGAGGGAAGCAGAAGAGTGAATGTTTCATACGAGACTTTAGAGAAAACCCGCTATGTGGAAGGGACTCTTTGGTTACAGAACGGTACTGGCTTCCGGGTCATGTAGTAACTCGGCTAAATATAGTAGAAAATCTTTGCCCCTTTTAAATTTTTTTTTTTTTTTTTGCTGCCCCAACTCTTTGTCAACTCCAGTGGTGTTCCTCCCTGGTATGGGGTGGAACCCACGGAGGACTCGGAAGCTGAGACAATTTTTATTATGCATGATGATGGAGATGAGGATGATAGTAAGATGATGCTATGGAGGTCCATGTGGTTTGGGACTGCGGGACAGGGCCGCATTCCACGCTTCCTGTCATAAATATCCCGGCATTAACCAGGCCCGGGAACTACGGCACCTGCGGTGCCGGCCGTGTAATCATCCACATCATACGACGTGTCATACTAAGGGAAGCACCCCCAAAGTCGCACCCGTGAAGTGGGTGAATCTCGGCTGTGTGGCAACAGCCTCCCCATCGGGCCCATAGCACACCCGCTCTGGGTAGGAGCCGACCTAGGTAGGAAAAATCCCGCTTGTCTCGGCTGGGATTCGAACCCGGGTCTCCCGGTCCATGGTCCGAAGTGCTAACCACTACACTACGGGGGCCGGTCCTTTTAAAATTTGTGTGCAGAGTAAAAAAGGCAATCTGGTGCTTTTTGTTGTAAACAAGTTTCATGTCAGGTAATAGTTAAATTAGGGGAAAATGAGGCTGGCTTGTGGACTATTTGTATTCATGCGCGGCTGGCACAGGAGCCAGGAGCCAGCAGACGACCGTGGAATGAGGGGGTATGTGGTCGCTGCCAACATTGCCCCCCCCCTCCCAAAAAAAAAACAAACAAACAAAAAAAAAACAAACAAACAAACAAACATCCCCGGTACATTGGTATTTGTTTAAATTTACTCTACACATTAGTCCATGGCTGCCTGATTTTTGTGATTTATTTGGTGAATTTTAAAGCATTTCTAGGGTGTCATCTGCAACGTTATGTGTAAGAGGAATATATAGCGTTTTCCTCCAAATTTGCATCTGTGTTACGTTGCCTGTATAAAGTTCGCGGAGGAGTTTTGGCCAAAATTTGTGTTCGTACGCGGATTTTGGCGCTGTTTTCGTCCGTTTTCTCTCTAAGACGTCGGAGGATATGGACGTGTTTCTGTCCAGCTCTGGTTTAGGGCCGAGGCAGGGTTCGTGGACTGAGCCACTGGGAGGCTGTTTGTGTTCGGTGGTTAGCAGGACACGGCAGTTTTACGGACATCAGCGTGTGTATTCGCTGGAGACTCGTGAGGGGACGGGTGGATGTATGTGTTCGCTGGTTAGCGGGACACACTTTTCACTGGTGTTGGTGTGTGTATTCGCCGCCGGAGACTAAGGAGGCGGCTGGTGGTCAGTTGCTGGTCGGTTGCTGAAACGGAAAGTAGGAGATTGCTGTCAGTTGGTGCAGTTTTTTTTTTCAATTTTATTTTGGGGTAGTGTAGTTCTTTTACAGTCCCCTAGGTCACAGTTAAGATTTGTGTAATATTGCTGTTAAACCCTCTTGCAGGGTTAGGACTGCTCTTTGTTGTATCTGCTAAACCCTCGTGTGGGATTAGGACTGTTTGTTGTGTAGATATTTTGTTTACTAAACCCTCGTACCCGGTTAGGACTGTTAGTTGTAGTATCTGCTAAACCCTCGTGTAGGATTAGAACTGTTTGTTGTGTAGATATTTTGTTTGCTAAACCCTCGTGCATGGTTAGGACTGTTTGTTGTGTAGATATTTTGTTTGCTAAACCCTCGTACCCGGTTAGGACTGTTAGTTGTAGTATCTGCTAAACCCTCGTGCATGGTTAGGACTGTTTGTTGTGTAGATATTCTGTTTGCTAAACCCTCGTGCAGGGTTAGGACTGTTTGTTGTGTAGATATTTTGTTTGCTAAACCCTCGTGCATGGTTAGGACTGTTTGTTGTGTAGATATTTTGTTTGCTAAACCCTCGTACCCGGTTAGGACTGTTTGTTGTGTAGATATTTTGTTTGCTAAACCCTCGTGCAGGGTTAGGACTGTTTGTTGTGTAGATATTTTGTTTGCTAACCCTCGTGCATGGTTAGGACTGTTTGTTGTGTAGATATTCTGTTTGCTAAACCCTCGTGCATGGTTAGGACTGTTTGTTGTGTAGATATTTTGTTTGCTAAACCCTCGTGCATGGTTAGGACTGTTTGTTGTGTAGATATTTTGTTTGCTAAACCCTCGTGCATGGTTAGGACTGTTTGTTGTGTAGATATTTTGTTTGCTAAACCCTCGTGCAGGGTTAGGACTGTTTGTTGTGTAGATATTTTGTTTGCTAAACCCTCGTGCAGGGTTAGGACTGTTTGTTGTGTAGATATTTTGTTTGCTAAACCCTCGTGCAGGGTTAGGACTGTTTGTTGTGTAGATATTTTGTTTGCTAAACCCTCGTGCAGGGTTAGGACTGTTTGTTGTGTAGATATTTTGTTTGCTAAACCCTCGTGCAGGGTTAGGACTGTTTGTTGTGTAGATATTTTGTTTGCTAAACCCTCGTGCAGGGTTAGGACTGTTTGTTGTGTAGATATTTTGTTTGCTAAACCCTCGTGCAGGGTTAGGACTGTTTGTTGTGTAGATATTTTGTTTGCTAAACCCTCGTGCAGGGTTAGGACTGTTTGTTGTGTAGATATTTTGTTTGCTAAACCCTCGTGCAGGGTTAGGACTGTTTGTTGTGTAGATATTTTGTTTGCTAAACCCTCGTGCAGGGTTAGGACTGTTTGTTGTGTAGATATTTTGTTTGCTAAACCCTTGTGCAGGGTTATGACTGTTTGTTGTGTAGATATTTTGTTTGCGAAACCCTTGTGCAGGGTTAGGACTGTTTGTTGTGTAGATATTTTGTTTGCTAAACCCTTGTGCAGGGTTAGGCCTGTTCTTGTAGTATTTACTGAACCCTTGTGTGGAGTTAGGACTGTTTTTATCGTGTTTGCTAAACCCTTGTGTGGAGTTAGGACTGTTTTTATCGTGTTTGCTAAACCCTTGTGTGGAGTTAGGACTGTTTTTATCGTGTTTGCTAAACCCTTGTGTGGAGTTAGGACTGTTTTTATCGTGTTTGCTAAACCCTTGTGTGGAGTTAGGACTGTTTTTATCGTGTTTGCTAAACCCTTGTGTGGAGTTAGGACTGTTTTTATCGTGTTTGCTGAACCCTTGTGTGGAGTTAGGACTGTTTTTATCGTGTTTGCTGAACCCTTGTGTGGAGTTAGGACTGTTTTTATCGTGTTTGCTAAACCCTTGTGTGGAGTTAGGACTGTTTTTATCGTGTTTGCTAAACCCTTGCGTGGAGTTAGGACTGTTTTTATCGTGTTTGCTAAACCCTTGCGTGGAGTTAGGACTGTTTTTATCGTGTTTGCTAAACCCTTGTGTGGAGTTAGGACTGTTTTTGTCCTGTTTGCTAAACCCTTGTGTAGAGTTAGGACTGTTTTTATCGTGTTTGCTAAACCCTTGTGTGGAGTTAGGACTGTTTTTATCGTGTTTGCTAAACCCTTGTGTGGAGTTAGGACTGTTTTTATCGTGTTTGCTAAACCCTTGTGTGGAGTTAGGACTGTTTTTATCGTGTTTGCTAAACCCTTGTGTGGAGTTAGGACTGTTTTTGTCCTGTTTGCTAAACCCTTGTGTAGAGTTAGGACTGTTTTTATCGTGTTTGCTAAACCCTTGTGTGGAGTTAGGACTGTTTTTATCGTGTTTGCTAAACCCTTGTGTGGAGTTAGGACTGTTTTTATCGTGTTTGCTAAACCCTTGTGTGGAGTTAGGACTGTTTTTATCGTGTTTGCTAAACCCTCGTGCAGGGTTAGGATTTTACCTGAAGTGCATTGCTTGTGCTGAACCCAGGTGGAGGGTTGGGACTTTATTTTGAGTACGCCTTGAACGTGCCCTTCTTTGGCCCTTGGTGCTTTAAGTGGAATATGTAATTGAAACGAATAGGTTTTTTTTGTTTGTTGAACCTTGTGTTGGCACTGTGAATCTGCGGCAGTTACTGAGGTTTAATTGTCTATTTTCTTTCCCTTGTTTGCCTCTCTCTCCTTTCAGTACAGATCAGAAAGTCAGTCAGTCAGTTGCTTGTGTTTTTTTTAAAATCAACATCATAGGACGGGCTAAATTTTCGACGTTCATAGTAGGCAAGCATCTGTGGTACAAACGAACGTCACTGCCGATCTCCCGCAGAGACGATTTTGCAAGTGTAACTCTGACAATGACGTAAGATGACGTGCGTCATCGATGCTGACATGTATGGTGCGCCGAACGCGCTTCTCCTCCTCAGTGAGTGCCGTCTGTTCGTATGTGTGTGTGTGCGGTGTGCGTGTGTGTGTGAATTGTGTCCAGGCCCGTTTCTTCGAAAATACTCAACCGAATGGCTTCAAATTTGGGGTATCCAAATATATCAAAATGTTACATTAGAACAACCAAGCGTGTGATGATTGCTTAAGTGATTTGGGAGTTATCGGCCTTTTGAGACAAGTTGGTTGTCTTTCGTTTACAGTCGTAATATTTATTTAAATCACTCAATTTTTTTGGCAGTAGATAGCTTGAATACGGACTCTGAACAGAGTCACTACTAGAAAATGGTCGCTCTTATAGTTTTCATGTAAACCGAGCCTGAGTTGACATTGCATGTGAACCCAGTTCAGATGCCTGTATCTCCGAAAATACTGAACCGATCGATTTCAAATTTGGGGTTTCTAAATGAATCAAGATTGTTGAATAGAAGGCCCGATCCAGGTACGATTGCACACATGATTTGCGAGTTATCGCCTTTTTCAGAAAAAGTGGCTTTCTGGCGTTTAAAGGCGTAATATTAACCTGAACCACTCCATTTTTTGGACATAGATAGCATGAATACGGACTCTCAACTAAGTGAATTTTGGAGGTTGTCGCTGTTATACTTTTGGCGTAAGCCGTACCTGATGAAAGTGCTGGTGAACACACTTTAGATCTCAAAATCGCTCCTACTATACATAGATAATGAGCCTGGGGTGCCACAAAAAATATACAAAAAAAAAAAGAAGAAAAATTCACTGCAGCCGTTATCGTCAGTTGACTCGAAAATTTGTACTCACAGCACATTTCCTCTACAAGCCACACGCCTCACAAACATCGAAGAAGAGACGCACGCGCACTGACGTAAAGTAAGTGCGTCATGTTTGATTGACGTGATGCTGTTTTTTCTTGGGGGTGTCTCGCCACTTTCTTTCCGAATTCCTCTGTTTGGAGACGTGGTGTATTTTACTTCTGCTATGTCGCCATCTTCGTGCAATCGCAGAGAAGACACGGGATACAACAGAATACAACTCCAATACTTTATGAACAGAATATGCGCGGAGAAAAAATTCACGAAAGAAGAAATATCCAGAACGCTGTGCAGGGCTGCTTACGTACTGAACAGGTCAGATCTAGAACATTCCTCAACTTACTGGAAGGTTCGAAATCTTTCCAAGGTGACGTAATCTACTGATGTTACTGCACCAGCATGTTCTGGGATGGTCTAGAAATTATTTTGCATCGAAATGCAGTATCTTTTCGCGATCTCTACAGCTTGACATGTGGAAAGCGGGAATTTCAGTCGGTTTCGTTTTTGCCACTGACTCACACTCAGAAGCATAATGTGTGTGTGTGTGTGTGTGTGCGTGTGCGTGTGTGTGTGTGTGTGTGTGCGTGCGTGCGTGCGTCTAAGGCAAGAGAGAGACTGAGGGTCTCTTCTCCGATACCAGTAAGCAATCGTCTGTCAGTCAGGTCTGCGGGAAGTAACTCTGTCAAAGGGGAACGACTTTATTACAAGAATTCATTCACCCATGTAGAATCTCGCATACGCCAAAAAGTTTGTAACGTCAACCAGCTAGGCGAGGTCACACGACCTCATGTGTTTGGGGATTTTGCAAGTGCATAGAGGCACGGAAAGGGTTTCCAGTACTTTCTTTATGTCAGCATGCTTAATGTCAGAGAGCTTGCGTTCGTGTGCGCGCGGGCTGCATACATGACACAACGACTACGACTGTGACTACAGCAGGTAATTAAATGGAAACAACATATTGGGCTGGTGGCCATCTTGTTTTTTTTTTATTATTCCTGTTTTTTGGGATTTTTAAGCAGGTGACAGACATACAATAACAATATTCAGTACAGACACACATACAATGATACATAAATATAGACATGTCGATATAAATGCTTTCTCACACCTGCATATAGGTCTACACACACGCACACACACACACACACACACAGAGGTGCCTGCATCTCTTGGTGCCTATCTACACACATACATATGTATGTATATATATATATAGTCATTCAATAAGTTGATGATCATTGTAGAAGTTTTTCATATGGGAGCCAGTCTAATACAAATTTTGGCATTTTGCAAATGGAACCAAATCTGTATCTCTCAACACTGTATCGCTGTTTAAAAAGCTGAATAAAAACATCAATGTCTGGTCTTACATCCTTGAGTCTACTTATATAAATATGATACTTGGCAAGTAGTAATAGCAAGTCTATTACAGTGTCTGATTTAAAATGTCTTGCTACTCCGAACAAAACAAAGGTTTCTGTCAGAGATAATGTAGTACAGTTGTCACAGTTTCTCTTCAGCCATTCCTGCAACGAATTCCAAAATAACTGTACATGCGAGCAACCCCAGAACAAATGTCTTAAATTTTCCTCTTCAATACCACAGAATGTACAGTTTGCAGAATCAGTTAGTTTCCTTAAGCGTAAGAATCTCTTTGTAGGTAGTGGGCGGTGTAAAAGTCTAAACTGAAACCATCGCATCTGCGGATCAGGAGTTGTATTGATAGGTTTACAGAATATGAGATTCCATGATGGTAGATCAATAAAATGCTGTGACCACTTCACTGTACAGATAGGGGCTGAGTCAGGCTCAACAAAAACAGAATAAATGAGCTTTGGATCTCCATGCATAATCAAAGTCCACACTTTGCTATCATGTACAGTACATTCATCAGTTTTCTCAATCCCTATCTGGCGCCTGTACTCCTTAGCAGCACTAATAACGCCTGAGTAAACAAGGAAATTGGAATTTAACAATGGATATTTTTGACAGAACTGGTCAAACTCTAAAAACTCCCCAGTAGGATCCATCAAGTGCCCAATAGCCAGTATTCCACTGTCTTTCCAATCTTGTATATGAACAATTTTTCTGCCTCGTTTAACTTTAATGTTATAATATAAGCGTTCAGAAACAAAGTCACTGTATCGTTCTGGTACACATTTGCAACTAAAATTTTTATAATGCTTGACAACATCAACCCAGAACTTGTTTTTACATCGTTGCATCACAATGTTTGCATACTCGCCACCATACTGTCTAAGGTTACCAAACTCTGGACATAAGGAGAGTAATAGGGCTTTGACTGGAGAGTCGTTGCAAAAGATTCGACGCAACCAATTAATCTTCACCGATGCCAAGAAGCAATGTATGTTCAACATTCTCAAGCCTCCCTTCTTGTATGATGCACAAACAATTCTTCTATTCACTTTTGCTGTCTTTTTGTCCCACAAAAATCCAAACAGACTTTTATTAAGTTCACTCATAAAATGGGCAGGGGGGTCTGGGAGATTAGTAAATAAGTGTACAATCTTAGATACTGCGAGAGTCTTGATGACAGTTATTTTTCCAAATGGGCTAAGTTGTCTTTTAGACCAGACTGCAAGAATGTGTTGTATTTCGGTAAGTTTATTTTCATAGTTCATCTGTACAATTCTGTCTATGTCAGTGGAAAAAAGTACTCCAAGGACCTTAAACACCCCAGGGTTCCATACAAAGTTTGCATCACGCATGTACTTTATCTCAGAATTTTTTCTTGGTCCTAGCCAGACTACTTGTGTTTTATCCTGATTTATTTTTAATCCTGATATTAAAGCGAAGTATTTGAGGCAACGTATGCTCTCAGTGAAGGATTTTTCGCTACCATCAAGAAAAATAGATGTGTCGTCTGCAAACTGTGACAACAGTATTTCAAGGTCATTAATCTTTAACCCTTTAATATCTGTATTATTACGCATAATTATTGACAAAATTTCTGCACAGATCAGGTAGATGTACGGCGAACACGGATCGCCTTGCCTGCAGCCCCTTTCTACCTTGAACCAACTAGAATAGTGGCCGTTTACAGCAACACATGCAGTTATATTGTTATAAAAAGTTTTTATCCACCTAATCATGTCTTGACCAAAGTTGAAAAAATGAAAACACTTCTCAATAAAAGACCATGCTACGCTGTCAAACGCTTTTTCTATATCAACTAGGAGAAGCAGTCCTGGAATTTTGTTCACATGCGTGTGAACAAGTACATCATACATTAACCTAATGTTTTCACCAATAAATCTACCTTTAAGAAAGCCTTTCTGATCACTGTGAATCATTGTAGGTAGTACACGCTTAAGTCGTTCTGATATGCATGCAGAGGCCAGTTTGTAAACAGTATTCAATAGAGTAATTGGCCTCCAGTTCTTTAGGTGCCTCTTGTCCTTACCTTCTTTTGGTATGCAAGTTATGATCCCCTGGCGCTGGGTAACTGACATCTGTCCACGTGAAAACCCATAATTAATTGACCGTACCACAAATGAGCCAATATCCAACCAAAAAATTTTTAGAAATTCAGCACTAAAACCATCAGAGCCTGGGCTTTTATTGTTTTTCATGCGCTTCAAGGCTGACAAAGCTTCCGCATTACTAATCTGACCTTCAACAGATTCACTAACCTCTTGAGAAAGAGTTGGTGCTACCACAGTAGCATCTAAATCCACATTTAATACTTCCGTCTCCCTTGATGCATAAAGTTGTTCATAAAAACTTTGAGTTTCTTTCATAATACCTGCCTGGGAATGGACAACGGTTTCTCCATCATCTTTTACTAAGAGATTCATTGACTTTTTGACAAAATTTCTTTTTTCTAGACTACAAAAATACTTTGTGGCACGCTCGCCCTCCTGTATCCACTTTGCACGTGATCTAACAATCATTCCATCAGTGTTTTTCTTTCTAATATCAAGCAGTTCTTGTTGTTTCCTTTCCAATAAAACTACATCCTCATCAACAAGATTTTTCTCTAACAGTGCAATCTCCCTAACTAGAGCTTCTTCTCTCTGTCTTTGTGTCTTCTTTTTATAGCTGGCATAAGATATTGTGCGACCTCTGACCTCTAGTAAAATCATTTCTAAAAACAACTGGTCATTAATGGTAAACTGGATATCATCATTACTAATCTTGTCAATGTTTTCCATATCATAGAGTAAGATGCCATACTGCTTCTTAAGTTCAAGTATTACACTCTTCACCACACTTACATACTCCTTGTCTCTCAGCAGAGAGTTGTTGAATTTCCAGTATACCCTGGGTCTGTGTTGGCAACTAGTACCAAGCATAATGGAAACCAGAGAATGATCAGTACGGTAACCAGATTCTATTTTACTACTGGTGATGTCTGACAAAAGAGATTCAGACACAAGAAAGTAATCCAGACGGCCTTTTATATTAGTGTTGAATCGACGCCATGTATACTGACGTTTCTCTGGATGAAACTGTCTCCAGGCATCAACCAAGTTATACAATTCCATCATATCCTGAACAGATCTCATAGCCCGAGGACGATTAACATTTCTATATCGGCATGTATCTTTGCTGGCATCTACAACTACATTCCAGTCACCTCCAATTATGATATACTCATTATCTAATTTATCAATTTCTTCTCCAATGCTTTCAAAAAAGGCAGGCGCGTCATGGTCACTAGGACCATATAGGTTAACTAATGTCATACGCTTCCCTGCACACTCAATGTCAATCACAATGAATGCTCCGTTGGCATCCTTAATTACACTATGTAGCTTATACTCAAAATTATTGTTAAACATAATAGCCACACCCTTACTATTGGTACTGATGCCATTCACAATACAATTGAAGCCCCACATAGACCGTACAAAGTTTTCATCTACTGATTTCCAGTGAGTTTCCTGTAAGAGGTATATGCTGGCATTTTGTTGTCTCAAATAATTAAACACATCTTTCCTCTTCTGAAGTTGACCGAGACCGTTTGTGTTGAGAGTACATATTTTCAGTAGATCATGTAATGATGCTATAATCAGTAACTAACAAGATGAGTGGCACCCATCCATGTCCCCACCCCTCAGTGAAACAGCTGGGGGAGGAGCAACTAAAAATAGTAAAATAGGCGAATGAATCACTTCCGAGATGCTGCAAGCACACACATGAAAAAAAGCCCACACACAATACAACAGTCAACCAACTGAAAGACAAATGATAAATATACAAAAAAACAAAAGGAATATTCAACGTAAGCATACCGCTCGGTTCGGGGCCGAAAACGCCGCTGTAACTTTGTTACTTTACTGTACGAGGTCACGAATAATAGAGCCACGTGAGACGTAAGAAGATGCTCGCTGTCAACATACTGTCACAAGCACTTCGATTCAGCTCAGGAATCGCCAGACGCCACCTCGTTCTTTTCCAGATGCCTGGGATTCCAACAATGTGGGTTCATGTAATTACGTACAGACCCATCAATAAAAGTTAGGTGTAGGGTGAAGACGGTATCCGGCAAGAATGAGAAAAATCCCTGACAATCGCGGCTGGCGAGTCCCGAGCCGTATCGCCGGAGTACTCTCCCTTAGTAGCGGTCAAGGTCAAAATCATGAGGTCAGAGTTCCTGGGTCATGTAGGCAGCTGTGGGGGGTGTCACTAACACTGTATGTCTAGCACAGAGCTGTCGCTCAAACGACAAGCTGACAGTAAAGAGAAGAGGTGAAAGATTCCTCCTAGAACAACGGAAAAAGTGACAGTTACTCTATGTAAGCACACGCACCAAACAATAACCAGTTAAAAAAAAAAGGAAAAAAAGAAAAAAAAGCAACTGCCATAGATAACCCAGTCACTTGCCAGGCATCTCAACAACCGAAGGAGACATAAAAGTGCGATGAATACACGCGACAGCAATAAGCTGAACAGAAGAAAAATTTTCTAAATCTAAAGAACGCGGATTTTAAAAAAACAAAAAACAAAAACCAACGGAAATCTATTTTCCTCACCTAGAAATGGAAATCGGAATCTACCAAACAGGATGTCTGCCAGGCATCTCAGCAACAAAAGGATACACAAAATAAGATGAATACAGAAAAGATGCCCGTCAGATAACTGAACAACCGGAGACGACACTACAAAGATAAGCAAACACAACTCAGTGATGACCCAACATCTACATGTATAACAAAGGCAGAAAAAAAACCAAAAAAAAACCCAACCAAACAAAGAAAAGCAACAACAAATAAATAAACTAAATAAGACCAAACCAAAATAAAAAAGAATAGAGAATAATTTTTTTTTTAAATAAATAAAAAAAGTGGAAAAACTGCCAAAGACGTTGCCTGCCAGACAACTAAGCGGTGGGGTACACAAAAAGAGATGTACACACGAAATTAACAAGCAGAGATCTGTGGAAAAAAAAAGAAAAAAAGTGGTTACTTGCCATACAACAGAACAGGATTGTATTGTGTTCCTTGGTATAAAGCTCAAAAGCATCTACACCCACTAAAAGTGGGCAAGATTACACTCCAGTCTACACAAGTCAGCCCGGCTCAGTCTCCACCAACTGCACCCAAATCCATTTCGCCAAGCACATCTTCCTCAGATTCTGACTCAAAGATGGTAGTGCTATCCGTATTAAAGTGTGTACGCCTACCAGGACGAACCCCAGAGTCACGTACATTCACAGTCCCACGTCCGAAACCTCGTGGGCCGCCGCGGCCACGTCCACGACCGAAACTACCGTGGAGAGGCGTGGATGTCGTCGGTGTCACATGCGCAAGCTTTGTAATGTCACTAAGCATCTTGACCTGTACTACTTTCTTGTCCTTTGTTTCGACATAGATCGTACCTCGCTTAGACCATGCTGAAAGAGCGTTTGGATGGTCCCGACATTTGTTTAACAAGTGGAAGTTCGCTTGAGTCAGGTCCTCGGCGATCACGAAACCTGTGCCTTTCAACTTTCGCTTCTCGTGTAGGACTGCCTCCGTTGTTTTTCTCGACACGAATCGAACGATGATAGACCGCGGTCTGTCTTCTGGATGTTGTTGTTGTTGTTTTTGTTGTTGTTGCTGACGTCGCTTTGAACCCACCCTGTGTGCCGCCTCGATGTCCGCTGCGGTGACATCAGCCAGCCCCAGTTTGTCTCGGAACAGCTTCAATACTTTCCGCTCACAGTCGGCAGCCGTCTCTCGGTCTTTTTCCGCCACACCGAACACCCTGACGTTGTTACGGCGTCCATATTGTTCTAGATCATTCACTTTTCGATCGGCTAACGCCGCTTGATGTTTGGCCTCCAAAACCATACTTCTCAGCTCGTCCTCAACTTGTTTGGAATGTTCCACGGCCTTTTTCAACACGTCATTCTCCTTCCGCAACTCAAAAATCTCCCCCCGAATTTGTTCCACTGAGAGGTTTAGTGTCTCCAACTGACCAGAGACATCACACAGTTTGTTCATGAGATCTGTCATCGAGACAGTGGCAGTGGCCTTAGGACGCACATCAGCTGCTCGAGCGTTTGAATCCTGCTCGACAATGACATCAGCTTTGTTTGCCACAGAATCCATAGTTGCTGCACTTTTGTCACCACCGCTACTTTTCCCTGTTACAGTAGTAAAGTGTGCACGTATGGATGTACTGACGTCCTGCAAACTCCCGTGTTTCTTTACACGCTTTCTCTGCCGGTTCTTTGTCACTTTTTTACTGTCACCTTTGTGCTTTGGCGCTGCACTGCCCGCAGTGAGATCACGGCTTGAGTCGCTCGACTGCCCGGCTTTACGCTTCGCTGACCACTGCACCATGTCGCCGCTGTGACCATAGCTGACACCTGAACATGGCTTTCACCTTGCAACAGTTTTGCACATTTTACTCCCACATGGTACTACGCACAGTTCCAGTTTTCGGCCCGATAAGAGACAGGGATGTGACGAATCACATGATGCAAATTGCACTGTTCAAAGTCTTGGCTAATTAGGCTAAAACAGGCCTAATCAGCAGAGACTCATGAAGAGTGACCTGTCCCGGTCGCTGAGCAGTGCTCACCCTCCGGCCATCTTGTTTTTAATTATTTTTATTTCCTTTCTTTGTTGGTTACTCGGTCACATATAGGGCAAACATTTCCTTTCTTTGTTGGTTACTCGGTCACATATAGGGCAAACATTTCCTTTCTTTGTTGGTTACTCGGTCACATATAGGGCAAACATTTCCTTTCTTTGTTGGTTACTCGGTCACATATAGGGCAAACATTTCCTTTCTTTGTTGGTTACTCGGTCACATATAGGGCAAACATTTCCTTTCTTTGTTGGTTACTCGGTCACATATAGGGCAAACATTTCCTTTCTTTGTTGGTTACTCGGTCACATATAGGGCAAACATTTCCTTTCTTTGTTGGTTACTCGGTCACATATAGGGCAAACATTTCCTTTCTTTGTTGGTTACTCGGTCACATATAGGGCAAACATTTCCTTTCTTTGTTGGTTACTCGGTCACATATAGGGCAAACATTTCCTTTCTTTGTTGGTTACTCGGTCACATATAGGGCAAACATTTCCTTTCTTTGTTGGTTACTCGGTCACATATAGGGCAAACATTTCCTTTCTTTGTTGGTTACTCGGTCACATATAGGGCAAACATTTCCTTTCTTTGTTGGTTACTCGGTCACATATAGGGCAAACATTTCCTTTCTTTGTTGGTTACTCGGTCACATATAGGGCAAACATTTCCTTTCTTTGTTGGTTACTCGGTCACATATAGGGCAAACATTTCCTTTCTTTGTTGGTTACTCGGTCACATATAGGGCAAACATTTCCTTTCTTTGTTGGTTACTCGGTCACATATAGGGCAAACATTTCCTTTCTTTGTTGGTTACTCGGTCACATATAGGGCAAACATTTCCGCTCTTTTGTCTTCGTTTACTCATTATAATATCCCCAGTTTATGTCAAGAAAAAGACGTTTCATCCCCCCCCCCTCCTGCCTCCCAGGCATGTTGTCTTCATTGGCAACTAAGGAATTTTCCTTCCTACCTCTCTGTCTATCCCTCACCAGCCCATTCACCTGTATCTTTCTCTTTAAAACCTCCCGAATTTAGCCGCTCTGTCCTTCCTCTCTTCTCTCAGCTGATTTCTAAGTTCGGCCCTTTCATCTATATTTCTTCTTTTTAACCCCTCACTCACGTCTGCACTACCAGTGGTTAGGCATAAGTGATGTTGGGAATATGCTGCGAACTGGTTTATTGCGCCTAGGAGATGATAAGTTGCAATATTTGCTGTATATGCGCTTAGTATTTATCTTTGTTTTAACTAGTTGTAATTGTCATTTGTTTTCTACGCTTTTTTGTAACCGGGAGTTCGATAAATTAGCATGAAGGTGCAGCGTCTCCTGCATGTCCTGGGTTTATATTGCCCCGTAGACCAGTTTGCATCCTATGTCCAACGTGACATTTTTGTTTTTTTCATGTAGTGCAGACACACTCAGCCGCGAATTAGTCTTTGTGGCTTGCGCGGCTTTAAGCCCTAAAAACTCACTCACTCACTCACTCCTCCCTCCTCAAAGAAAAAAAAAAAAGAAAAGAAAAAGAAAAACAACACTCGCATGCACACAAACGCCTTCATTCAGCTACCAGTCTTCAAATGGCTCGCCTGAAACAAGCAGAATTAGATAAGTATTGTTTTATTAGTACCGTTATGCCTAAAATGGTAATTAACTTTCCTCAGCACACCACACTTCGGTCAAGTCAAGCACCGGGGTACATGCTTATAATCTGAAATCGGTTTTGGACTTTTGAACAAGCACGCGCATGCGTGTGTGTGTGTGTGTGTGTGTGTGTGTGTGTGTGTGTGTGTTTCTGTGCGTGTTTGTAATTGTAGAGGGCTCTGGGCCAGCATCTGCTGGGATACTGCGCTATATAAAAGCAATTTATTATTATTATTATTACCTGCCACAGGTGTGAGTGTTTGCAGCCATTTACGTTTGTGTGTAGCTGAGGATCGATAACACGTTTTTTCCACTTTCCCTGGAATGTTGTCAAGGCCCAACACTGTACGGATACAGAGCGTGAGCTGTAATCAAACAGGTAATATAAACCTAATTACGTTTAGCATAAGTTGTCTATTTATGTGCTTTTGGACGCACTCTAATGCACCTAGGAAAATAATTATTGCTGTTCAATTATATATTCAAACGATGGTGTCCTAGCCAAATGAAAAGAGGGTGGTGATCCCCTGTACAAACAGCGTCACATTGACACGGAACATGGCGGTCTTTACCATGTATACTGTGTAACGAACGAACGAACGCACATTGTTTACTTCAGACATAGGTACAAAACCCCGTGCCAGGGGGTAGAGTGATACATGTTGCACTCTCTCTCTCTCTCTCTCTCTCACCGCCAACGTCTTCTGGTGTGGTCCTAGGGCATCTGTTTGTGCGTGTTAAAAAGTACATTCCGCACACAAGTGCCCCGAGGCAAACCTTTTGTTTTTTGTATTATCAAATTGTCGTCCATGAGGTGCAGTGCCCTAATAATTATTACCTGAAAACAGCGGCATCAAGTACTTAACATACGTTTTAGCTGCATATTGCAAACGATTCTCCTAAGTCCAAACACGCCTTTCAGCAGTCCAGATACACAACCTGACGTGAAGGTTTGCATTAATGGCGGTGAGGTCAGTGCCTGTGTGACAACGGGAACATCTTGGTGTGATCTGGGGATCACACCAGATACAGAATATTCTATCACTCTAACTGCTTGTTGTTCCATTGGAGTTTTTGCTGCCCCAACTCTTTGCCAGTTCCAGTGGTGTTCCTACAAGGTAATGAATAAAATCCACGGAGGGCTCGGAAGCTGGGGCAGTTTTTATTATGATTGATAGTGGAGATTAGGATGATAGTAAGATGACGCTATGGAGGTCCGTGTGTTTTCGGACTGCGGGACAGGCCCACCTCCCACTCACCGTTAGGATCGATAGACTGGGGGAGTTTCGTATAGAAATGAGCCGCATTGTTGTTAGGATTATGACTCAAACTGCTGTTACTGGGTAGTGTCATGTAAAACATTTTTATGAGAAGTATGTAGGGTCGGACTGGGCAAGGCGTAGCCTAAAGAGGCACTGAGCAAAGTAATCCCCAGACTCTCTGACGGATGACCGCGGGTTAGATTAATTAAAGAAACAGCAATTACAACGTAAATAATGAGCATCTGACAGATGAAAACAACTTCACTGCGCGGAAGGGAACGCCCCCACACGCGCCAGAATATTGATCTCCGTGATTTTGTATCTTGTTCCACTTCTTCGTCTACCGTTTCACGTCTTTCGTGCATGTCCTTGAACGTCCCTGGCTGGGATCCACGAGTCAAATGATGGTGGATAACCAAGCCATCGAATTAAATATTCCTTTCTTCCGCCACGACCGCGCCGCGACCTCAAAATTTGCTCAATCTTATAGACTTGTTTTTCACCGACTTTCTGTAACTCTTCTTTATAAAAACTTCCCTTCAACACTTCACCGTGATCGTCTTTAATTTTATATGTGATAGGGTGTGTATTTAATACACGACTAACAGTAAACAGCTCCTGCGTCCAACCTGGTAAATAACCTTTCTTAAAGGACCGACGTGCTTTCGAAATGCGCACACGATCGCCGAGTTTCAGCAGACTTTTTGTTTTTAAGGGCTGTTGTTGTCCATACAACATCTGCCACACCTCTTCGCTGTTTTCAGCCCTAACTTTAACGGGTGCTCGTCGAATACTGCGGTGATAAGAATGATTGTAACTGCTGACCATCTGAGGTAGCACATCTACGTAGCGCAAAGTATTTCTGTAGGTAAAATACCGCCAAAGCCTTTCTTTCAACGTGCGGTAAAATCTGTCTACGATCGAGGCTTTAATGTCTTCGTTTTCGGTGGTAAAAAAATCTACCTTGTGCTTTCTTAAAAACTGTTGAAAAACACGATTTGTAAATTCCGTTCCTTTGTCCGTTTGTAGTTTTAGAGGCTTCCGCCCGTCTGCATCAAAACTGAACTCAAAAGCTCTCGTTAGGGAGGCACCGGTCTTGTTCTTTAAAGGTACAACCCACGCATATTTGCTAAACACGTCGATACAGGTGAGTAAAAAAGTATAACCATCATTGTCTTTCTTAGGTTTGTGCAAGTCAATCAGATCGGCCTGCCATTGATGATCAATGCCACCTACAATGATCCGACGCCGCGGAAATCGATGTCGGACAGGTTTGTGTAAAGTGTAAAGGCCGGTGCACACTAGCGTCGGTGCTACATCGCACGCACGCCCGCGTGTCGCGCCTTGCATGCTGCACTCGCGGTGAGGCTCTCACACGTGGCGCGCGCCGCGTGCTGCTTCGGAGATCTCGCCACGAGTCAGTGCTTCTGAGTGTGCGAGGGAATGCGAAATTAGGGATCTGAAACGTATCATAAACTTCAGGCTCATTGCTCGCAGTCTGAATAGAGACTGGTGATCGAGGCCATGATAACTTGATAGAATTTAGCTACAACAAACCCGGCTTTGCTGTAGAATGATATCGTAGACGATGAGAGATCAGTGACTGACAAGCCAGCGGATTGTGTCTAGTTTTATTCACTCCATAATGTATTTACCGTAGTGTGAGTCAGCGGAGAGTGACACAACAAAACGGCATACCCGTCGATTGTGATATGAATCGAGCTGGAAATTGTAGAGGTTTTCCTGTTCACGATACAGGTCGATGAGGCGAAACATTTCGTCTTCGCGCAATTCCGCCATCTTGGAAGAGAAGAGGATGGCGAGTGCTGGCCCTTGCTGGCTGGCTCTTCTGATTGGCTGAAATCACGCTACACGCGCGCGTCAAGCGCGCCGAATAGAACATTTCCTATCGCCGCGCGACAGAATTTTTCAATCGTGTTACGCCTGTCGCTTCGCGCTTCAAGGGGTTGCACATGTAGACGCGCGACAAAATTTGCTGCACGCGTGGCGCGACGATGTCGCGTGACGCCAGTGTGCAAGGGCCCTAAGTATCTTGATGCGACAACCATTGCTGTACGTCACAGTCTTTTACTTTACCTATCGCCCTTTTTAAACTCTGCATGCCACCGAAACTACCAAGCCTGGGGTTTTAATATCGCTGTTTCAAAGCTGTCTCCAGCTTTCTCTTGGCCATTTAGTTAAATAACGTTTCCCAGTGAATACGCGGAGATTTTTTCCTGGGTAGGTCGGACGATGACGAGCGTGATTCTCGGATAGGGGATTCCTGTCTGTCACGTCGCCGAACACGACGGGTTCTTGGGCGTGAGCGGTCCGCGGGAGTCATAAATGAAGACGGGAAAGGTGTTGCACCATCTTTTAAAAAAAACATGTTCGTCTCGCTCGCGTTGTAAGTAATCCCATCGTTTCACGTTCCCGACAATTTCTCGCGGTACATTGGCGCGCTTCAGAGCGCGAGCAAAAGACGCCCCAGCCCTGTGGCGTCTGTACTTTCTTCCGAGCACGTAGTACATCATTGACCAAGTCAGACATGTTCGAACCTGCCACTGTTACACCCCCATACACGAGTTGACCTCTTTCGTCCCAAGTTAAATCAGGATCCTCTTTAAGATGATCCAAAAGTAAGCGTGCCTTTTTATGCATCGTTTTCGGCACACTGGCAAGTACACGGGTCTCTAACTTTTCAATATAAGGTTCAGCGCCTGGTTGTTGAAGCACGGTTATTGTGTTTGAGCTTCTCGTCTCTGGAGAAACAAGCTCTACTTTACCGATTGGTCGTTGGCGAAAATTGTCACTAAAATGTCTATAGCGATGCAAAGCTTGTTCATACCGTCTTGTCTTTTCAGGCGGTGAAAGCGCTTCATCCTGTAAAACATGCTTTATTTCCTGATCTAAGTCAGAAATGTTACGAGCTAAAATATCAGTCACGGGCGGTTTGTGTTCTTGCTGCTGATGTTGCTGCCGTTTAAGCCATTCCGGATCAACCAAAATCATTTTCTTAGTGTGTTCCATTTTTTTATCGCCCAAGCAAAACCTGGCCCAACACCCCTAAAGCAGGTGCTAGCAGCGCACCGAGTAATCCACCTTTCTGTAAAATTGTTTTGCTTTGTTTCAAGGACGTTTTCTTGGCCGCTAGAGCTCTAAGCGCCTGCTTATGTGGGCGAAGTTTCTCCTTCTGATGCGGTGTCAAGCGCACGTGTCCTTTTAAAATGTTTATTGAACATTCGCATAACGTTTGAATTAATTCACGATCGCCCGAACGAATAATAGATTTCACGACTTGAGGTTTAGCTTTACACAAAAACTTCAGCAAACCAGCGTTGCGCTTCAGACGGGCACTCATTTTTGAACGTAAACGGTGACTCCTTCAGGGGAAAAAAGATCAGTCCGCAGACGCAAGTGTTCTGGAGTGTCTTGTCTAATGTCAACTAGCAAATAACCGTGACTTTTCGATACCGCGTCTTTATATGCTTCCAGCATGTAACGTGTCTTCCCGGGGTACATTTGTTTGGCCAGCGCCGTTATTTGAGAAGCGTCACGCGGATTTTTAAATACCACAAAACAATGACTATTCAAACTAATCGTTCGGTGTTCTTTATTTTTACCAAACAGATTTTGCACGATATACATAATAGAAAGATTCAGGTGATGACTACCTTTCGTAAACATCTGAGTCACCCGAGAATCCGTCTCCTGCATAAGATCGTCGATAATTACAAGACAGCGTTTGTCGCCTGAAAAATCCGACATATCAGGCAGACCTTCTTGAAATCGTATACCACGCTTTTGAAGGCGGTCGTACAGCGGTTGCCAAACGCCATAACACCAGATGACTTCTTCGGGAACTGGGAACATGATTTTGTCCAAATGGTCTAGACACTGGGTTACAAAATAACTTTTACCGCTTTGTGAAGGACCTGAAATAAGACAGGTAAAGGGGTGTTGAAAACGAGGATCCATGTCGTGTGCCGGGTGAACGAATGGTAAGAAAAAGTAAAGAACCTAACTATATACATCTGAATTTCTGGACGCAACAGTGAAAAAAAAGAGAGTTAAGAGTTAGTTCCTTCTGACAGGCACACGCATTCCAGGGCAGGTATCATACTCGTCTTTGACCAAATCAGCGTTCGGTACACACACACGCAGCCGGGGCCGGCTGGTAGCACGCGTTGCCCCGACGCGCGCGCTCGCGCGCCGCGAGACCTAATCACCGGTGAGCGGGAGGAGGGTGAGGAAAAAAAAAAAGTCAACGGATTATCGACCCTTGACTAATTTGACATAGAGCTACATTAAAACCCCTTCTACATTTCCTATAGACACCACATACCGATCTGTGATGTTACTGCGTGGATAGCGTTCACAAAGATTGTCTCCCCCCCCCCCTTCCGCCTGCGCAGCACACCTCTTGCCTATATTTAGCTCACACCTAACCTACCCCGGCGGGTGCCCCTTTCCATAGGGGCAAATTTGGTACATACTATACTACTCACACACACACACACGAGTAGCAGAAGTAGTAGTACGAGGGTCACTCATTATGTTTTGCAACCTGGACGAACTAATGACGTCACTACCTTTCTCTTTACATTACATCGTAGACCACTTTCATAATACTTACGACAATTTTTTTTCCATGATTCCGTGCAACCGTTTTTATTCCATGCGACAAAATGTCCGGTAAGGGTGACGGGTCTTTTGCCAGCAGTGTTGACCTTTCTGGAAGGGATTTTCGAGCCATGATGTATTATGACTACTGCCGGGGAAAATCTTTTCAGGGCTGCTTTCAAAGTTTAAAACACTGTATTGGAGATCAATCTCCGTCCAAAGCCACTGTGTTCAGGTGGTTCCGACAGTTCATGTCTGGCCAGACAACAGTTGAAGATGATGACCGTTGTGGTCGAATGGCAACGACCGTTACCCCAGAAAACGTCTCTAGTGTAGAATCCCTGATTAAGAAGGACCCAAAATGATGTACGCTGAAATACAGGATATCATGAAGATTTCATCGGGAAATATCATTTGCATTTTTCACGACTGCCTTGGCGTAAGGAACCTACAACCTGGGTGAAGAGCAGAATCGGGGTAGGGTGAACTGGTGCACCCACATGCTAAGAAAATTTGACGGAGGAAGGTCCCCTCGGGTATGGGACATCGTAACAGGAGACGAAACCTGGGTATACCAATACGATTCCGAGACGAAGCAACAGTCGGCGGTGTGGGTCTTCCCAGGTGAGAACTCACCTGTGAAATTCAAAAGAAAGAGAAGTGCTTCCAAACAAATGATAGCCTGTTTCTTTGCAAAATCTGGCCACTTTTCCACCATACTGCTTGAGGATAGAAAGACGGTTACCACTGACTGGTGTGTTAACCACTGTTTGCCTAAAGTCTTCCAGGCATGGTGCAAACAGCGTCCCCGAGCGGGTGTCCGTGATCTACTGCTTCATCATGAAAGTGCCAGCGCGCACATAGTAGCATCAACTCTGGCCTGTGTAGCCGAAAATAATGTTCAGCTGGTTACCCACTCATCATATTCCCCTGACTTATCCTCCTGTGACTGTTTTTTGTTTCCTTCCGTCAAGAGACAGTTGAAGGGAAAGCAGTTTCGGAGCGCAGAAGACGCCCGAGCATTGTTCGAGGGTGTCCTTTGGGACCTACCCCAGTCAGCGTGGTCGGGTGTCATGGATTGCTGGTTTGAGGGGATGGCAAATTGTATACAGGCTGATGGGAGGTTCTTCCAAAACCTTGACTAGACAGATTGGTTGTAAATGTTCTTGAAAAGCCAGGTTGCAAAACATATTGAGTGGCCCTCGTGGTAGTCTCGACGCCAGCCGCCGACGACTGATGTCACATGTGTCAATGTATTGTTGACTCCCAACAAACATTTTAACAACTGTTGCAAACAAGTTCGGAAACATGATTAACGGCCTTCCGCCAGTGCTGTCAGTGCCAGATGGTTGAGAAGGTGTTTCATCGAACGCAGATAGTGAGTGTGGTAAATTGTGTGTGAAGAAATCGACCTAGCTACTAGCTGGTGCCAAACGCACTCGCATACATGCACTTCCAGTTTTCACAGACTCAACATACTTGACGTCATTGTTAACCTCCGATAAATATCTCCGATCTAGCATAATCGCACGCCCGCGCAGCGCGCGTACACGGTCATACACACACGCGCGCGTACGCGTAAACTGGTGATAGCATGAAAACGGGCTCTGAGCACATTCAGTTTGGGAAGTGGTCGCTCTCAAACTTTTGGCGAACACCGAGCCTCATTTCACGCTGCAGGTAAACCCATTTTAGATCTCAAAATCGATCAAACCATATGTAGATATTGCGTCTCTGCAAGTGCTATAAAAATTACAACAACAAATGTAAATATCACTGCAGTTTGCGCTCAGAGCACACTTCCTCCAACAAACCACACGAGATCAAGAGATCAAAGTTCTGATCTTTGACACGTCTCCTTGTCTCGTGCAGCACGTGCCAGGCCAGAATCGGACATGGCGCCACCTGATTCTTTGAGCAGACAACGTGGAAATCGGCTTCAGCCAGTGACGTCACTAGGACTGAGGGCATGTCTGTGGCTTTGCAACAGGTGAGCGCCGAGGATGTCGGTACCTGAATATGGCAGTTATCATGTGATGATAACATATTCACGAATATTCATGAATATGATCCGGTTGTACCACTACGACTGTCACGATGTTCATATGGGCCACAACTTCATTCCAAATAAGAGGTCGAACTATGAAAGTCGGGGCGGTCGGTGGTCTAGTGGTTAAGAGACTTGTCACTAATGCGAGAGGTCATGGGTTCGAGTCTCACTCGGGGCAATGAAGTTTAACTTCTCGTATGTGGCACCGTTCATTCGGGCCGATCGTCGGGGGTTCTCTCCGGGTACTCCGGCTTCCTCCCCCTCTGCTTTGGAAATGTTCATCCCACCAAATTTGAAAAATAAATGCAATTCTATATTTCGAAATTAAAATAGCTGAGCTGACCCTTCGCACCATGTGATTCTAATGTGTTTATGTCCAGTGTGTGAGAGAATGCATGTGATTCACGTGAGCGTGCGTGTTGGGTTCAGTTCGCGGCGCTTTGTGCCGATTCATGAAACTGGGTAAAGCGCCTATACAATACTCATTATTATTATTATCATTATAACATTTTCTCCACTACGATCTGGCATCTAGGTACTTTATGTCTGATTTATATTCTGTGTTTCTCATTAATGTTTTGGGGAGCCGGGATAGCCGAATGGTAGAGCTTTGGACTCCCAGTGCTTGGGTCGTGAGTTTGAATCCCGGCTGGGACGAAATATTTGTGCTGGCTTTTTTTTTTCTTCTCCTTTTTCTTTCTTTTTTTTTGGTCGCTGCCCCGTCTGTGATATTACGCATATGTGGTGAAACAGGGTGTTAAACTCCCAAACACCCACTTTGTATTTTATGAGTTTTTTCTTTGATGTTTCATGCTTAATATACTCGTACGTGCTGTAGCAAGTTACAGGGACCACAGGTGCTGCAAAATCAATTGCTGTTATGACAGCTGACAACACATCACACACACACACACACACACACACACACACACACACACACACACACACACACACACACACGCATTGCTAGGAGGATAATGTGATAAAGAACATTGCTGATGTCGACGCTAAACTTACAAAGCACTATCGCGAATTTGGATTTGTTCTCGTTGTATTACAGTCCTCCGGACGGAATAATAAACTATGAGATTGTAATAACCGTTTGTGACCCTCCACCACGAAATGAATCTTCTTGTGCTATTTGTTTATGTTACAAGACGACTCATTTCGTGGTAGAGGGTCACATTTTCATTTCTTCATTTCAGTGATTAGTACACGAACAGCCTTCGCGACATTTTCTTTCTCTTCTCCTTCTTGTTTTGTATTATTCTCTCTCTAGCTCTGTATGTTCCTTCTCTCGTCCCAAGGATGAGTGAGTGTGTGAGGGCTTAAAGCCACGCAAGCAGTAGAGACTAATGCCCACCTACGTGTACCTGCACTACTTAAAAACAAACAAACAATCAGTTAAACAAAATGTAACGTTGGACAAGTGATGCAAACTGGTCTGCTAGGCAGAATAAACCTAGGAGGCGCTGCAGGAGGCGCTGCACCTTCGTGCTCATTTATCGAACTCCCGATAACAAAAAGCATAGAAAATATCAATTAGAACTAGGTAAAACAAACGCACACTAAGCGCATATACAGCAAATATTGAAACTTATCATCTCCTAGGCGCAATATACCAGTTCGCAGCATATACCCAGCATTACATATTCCTAACCACTGGTAGTGCAGACGTGAACGAGGGGTTAAAACAGTCTAAAGGGCTGGTGTGGGATAGGTCCACGAAAAGAGACAAGAAAATTCCTTAGTCGCCAATGAAGACAACATGCCTGGGATGCAGTTTGGAGAAACGACCGCCCCAACACGGAACCTCCCCGCCGTTTGGGAAAACAACACACCTAAGATTCCCTCGGCCCAAAGGCGCCGTGAGCATGTCCACATATAACCAGTCACCATCACCGTCAGAAAACGTTCGTAAATGCCACTAAAATAACCTTCATCTGTTGCAGGAAGAAGCTTGTCTTCAAGATTCTGTTTGCGTCCGCCATCATCGCCGTCTTCCTGACGCCGCTACGACTCTACACCGCCAACCCCGGGCAAAAGAAGAAGGTCAAGGCCGAATCTGTAGTACCTCCAGTTCATTTGCCTCAGTCCGACTCGACCGATGACGTCAGCGCACGATCACAGCCTGCAACCCAAACTGTTACCATGGAATCGACGGGCGCTAGTTTGTTCAGTTCTTCTAGTGGCAGAACTTTGACGTCAGAGTCAAACGAATGGTCCAGGATAGACCGTCAACGTTCTAGAAAATTACTTCCCAACATGCCAAGCGACCAGGTTTCCATGGTAACGGAGGGAGGTAAAGCGCGAGACAGCGTCACTGAGGAGCGGTCGAGAATGCACGCTTGGTCAGCTGCCGATTTCGAAAGCAAAGGGCAAGTGAAAAATGACAGCCGTTCTGTAGATAGCCTGAAGATACACCATCCACCAGCTTCTCACGTGAAATATAAGGGTGAAGGACAAAAAGGTAAAAGCCCTCAACAAGTGCACCCGGAAACATCTGTTGCCATCGAGACTAAACCAGAGGTGAAGGCCGTTGCCATGGAAACTGATCATCGAATGGTAGCTCCTGGTGAAAACTCTGTTGCCAAGGAAATGAAACCAGAGGAAGGACGCACGGAGCCCGTTGCGAAGGAACCTGGAGTTGCTCCTGGAGAAATACGTCACCTGTTCTTTCTGAAGGTCCACAAGAGTGCCAGCACAACAGTAATGAACGTTGTGTACCGCTTCGCTCTCTCTCGTCAGCTGAACATCATGATGCCGAGGACTGGAAACTGTCTGAACGGCAGAAACTGGACGACAGCAGCGGTTCCTCTCCCTGCAGGCGTCAGCCGTTTCGACATTCTGTGCAACCACATCCCTTTCTTCAACGAGGACATGGTCAGAGAACGCATCTACCCTGATTCGTTCTTCCTCGCGATTGTCCGCTACCCTTTTCAGCAGTTCGTGTCGGCTTTTTATTATTTCAGGGACGTGTTTTCCTTCCGCTTGTTGAAAAGGATTCCAGGCAGCGATCCCATTGCCACGTACCTAGAGAACCCGGAAAAATGGGAAGCTCCGATCGAGCAAGGCTCTGAAACACACAACAAAATGATTCGAGATTTTGGGATGAGTCGACCCAATACTTTGAACGAAGTTTACGTTGGAAAATACATCCAGTATTTAAACGATACTTTTGACTTAGTTCTGATCAGTGAACGTTTTGACGAGTCCATGATTCTGATGCGGCGAATGCTTGGCTGGCAACTCCAAGACGTGATTTATATAAAAGAGAATGCCCACTCTCACAAAACTTACAACTACACGGACGAGCAGAAACTTTCGCACAAACGATTCAACATGGCGGACTATGCTCTTTATGACCACTTTTCACGACTCTTTGAGAAAAGAGTGGCTGCTGAAGGGAGATCATTTGCAGACGAAGTGAAAACCTTCCAGAAAGTTAGAGACAGTGTGGACGAGTTCTGTAGAAATGAAACGCTGCTGGGTCTGACTGTAAATGGAACCGCCTGGAACGGTCCATTTCGCGTTTCAAGGGAGGATTGTGTTTTCATGACTGTGCGGGAAAGAGAGTATGTAAGCATCGCTAGGAAGAAACAGTTGTCACGGACCTGACTGAACAGCTAGCTATGTTCAGTTCCGTGCGCACTTGTTCTTCATCCGTTTCCTTGTTCTTTTCTTCGGGGAGCCAGGGTGGCCGAATGGTAGAGCGTTGGACTTCTAATGCTCGGGTCGTGAGTTCGTATCCCGGCTGGGGCCTAATATTTGTTCTGGCTTTCTCATCGTTGCCCCGTCTTTGATATCACCCGTATGTGGTGGAAAAGGACGTTAAACCCCCAAACACCCACCCTCCCTGTTCTTTTCTTTGGGGGGGGGGGGGGGAGGTCGCACTGTGTCCATCTTCAGACATGCCTAGTTCGCAAATTGTTGTGAGCTGATGTAACGTCTGTGTCTACGTTACCGACAGTGGCTTTATGACAAGTATTTGTGATTTAGAATTCCAGCACCGGGAAGAGACATTGAGTAAAGACAGCAAATTGATGTGGTTGGTGTTCATAGGGCAACTGAGTAGAAGCGTTGTAAACTGCCTTGGCTGAGGGCCTGATGATGATGGAGACTCGGTATAGCGCACGGCTCCATCCTAACTGAGTTCTCACGGCGCTTAGGGAGAGGTTTTCAAAAGAAGGATAGTGCAAAACAACAGCAACAAAAAGAGTGCAGATGATTATTAATGTCAGAATCAGAATCAGAATTGTTTATTGATAGGCCTTAGGCCCATTCAAAGTTGAGAGTGACAACCAGACATTCTTATACACATCAATACATATTAAAAAAAATAACCTAAGTGCAAAATAAAGTATATCAACTCAGCTGAGCAACTGTTGTCTTTTTCTTAAAGCTAGAAAAATATACAATGCCAGGTTCTTAACTGTATAATAGTTACTTGAGGCCATTAACAAAGTGAGTCGAAAGCTGCTTAGGTACGTATGTCAGAAAGACTGGGACAGTGAAATGTGCTTCATGTTTGCAAGGTCGCTGAGTGCACGCGACTGTTGTATGAAACATAAAATTATAGGGTGTGGCGGACAGTGCAGGTCTCGCACCCACGAAAAATCCTACCCGCAGTACTTGGGCATAATTATACGACCGCTCAAATAACAGTTTAGACTTACTTCCCCATAACAAGATTTTTCGGGGGTGTGGAACCTACATTGTCCGCTACACCTTATAAATGGTATTTTTCATACAATAATAATAATATATAACGCAGTATCCCCACAAGGTGAGCTCAATGCGCTTCACAATTACCGTCTAAACTAATAAGAATCTGCAACACACACACACACACACACACACACACACACACACACACACACACACACACACACACACACACACACGCACGCACGCACGCACGCACGCACGCACGCACACACGCACGCACGCACGCACACACCTAGGTGCATGCACCCAAAGACGCTGAAAGACAGGAAGGACAACTCACAATTACCGTCTAAACTAATAAGAATCTGCAACACACACTGACATAACACACACACACACACACACACACACACACACACACACACACACACACGCACGCACGCACACACACACACACCTAGCTGCATGCACCCAGAGACGCTGAAAGACAGAAAGGACGACATATGAGCATAATTATTTGTGAAGTATTATTTCTTCCGATCAGGTGACCCTATTGACGCAATGGGCAGGCTGTTTGTCATAATGCGTCAAAAAAACAACAACAAAAAATTGCTCGCAAAACGTCGTTAGCTGCGAAATGGTCTTTGTTGCTTGCAAAACTCTATCCATCTGTAAATACTACCCCCCCCCCCCCCAGCTCATTTTATCGAGATCCCAGCTGTATTTTATGAAAGTGATATGTGTGTGCGTGCGTGCGTGCGTGCGTGTGCGTGCGTGTGTGTGTGTGTGTGTGTGTGTGTGTGTGTGTGTGTGTGTGTGTGTGTGTGTGTGTGTAATTGTAGAGCGCTCCGAGCCAGCATCTGCTGGGATACTGCGCTATATAAAAGCAATTTATTATTATTATTATTATTATTATTATTATTATTAATAATAGTAGTAGTAGTATTAAGCTGGAAAACTACCCGTGACAAATTAAAGCTGGTGAGCAAAGGGTGGGCACGGCCCCCAAAGCCACAAGAAACAGCAAGCCGTTCACATATTCTATGGAGTTTTCGAATACCACTTTGTGGTCATTTTAATTTATGCACTGATGCGCCAAGGTGCATTTTTGGCGAGGGTAGCGTGGGTTTTGCCCTTTCTAACCGGCGCTAGACTACGGCTCTGCAGTATCCCTATACAGGGATGGCTCTGCAGCGTTTTAACGTGTAAAAGTGGTAGTTTCCAGTACCTGAGAGAGAGAGAGAGAGAGAAAGAGAGAGAGAGAGAGAGAGAGCTTTCCACCCAAACGTTATTATGAATATTTCTGTGAAATGCGTGTCAGTGATGACTCACGCTGTGCATGGGTATCGGCAGACTTCCAGTTTAAACACGCTTTATCCCGGTTGACCTGATCAGGCCAGCGCTAGTGCAGACTGGGAGCACCGAGCTGCGAATGTGTAAGCTGTGCACATTCACGCAGTAACAAGTTAGTCAACAGGACCGAGTTACACTGGCCGTCGAAGTTAAGGACAGAAATTGAGCCTGGCGTCAAGTTAGGTGTTTGAGGGACCCTGTTTTGCCAGTGTGCTTGTTTGTAGTGATAACTGTTGTCACGAAAAAGAGTGATTTTCGTGATTTGGGTGTTTGGTGGTTGCCAGAGGGTTGCAAGAGGAGGCGAGCTGCCAGTGAAGCTGGGACTTCTTGCGCACGAGAGACGCTAAAGTGACGCGAGTGAGTGAAGTGACTTTCTGGCCTAAACAGAAAGTAGACTAGCATTACTCCAGTAAGACCTGAGCGGAAAGGAGACATTCAATTTTTTTTATATTTTTTTTTATAAACTCCTGTCAGGTACGTACCCTTGAATGGTTTGTGCATGGTAATTTGTGACCCTCGTCTTTTAACATGAACAAATAGCACAAGAAGACTCATTTCCTGGTGCAGGGTCACATTTTTGTTTCTAGATTTTTAGCATTTTTAGGGTTGACTGATGCGTGAGGCTAATAGGGGAGTATATGGCATTTTGAGGCTTCGTACATTTTTTTTTTTTTTTTTTTTTGCTGTCCCAACTCTTTGCCAGCTCCAGTGGTGTTCCTCCCAGGTCATGGGTGGAACCCACGGAGGACTCGGAAGCTGGGACAATTTTTATTATGCATGATGATGGAGATGAGGATGATAGTAAGATGATGCTATGGAGGTCCAAGTGGTTTGGGACTGCGGGACAGGGCCGCATTCCACGCTTCCTGTCATAAATATCCCAGAATTAACCAGGCCCGGGAACTACGGCACCTGCGGTGCCGGCCGTGTAATCATCCACATCATTAGACGTGTCATACCAAGGGAAGCACCCCCAAAGTCGCACCCGTGAAGTGGGTGAAGCTCAGCTGTGTGGCAACAGCCTCCCCATTGGGCCCACAGCACACCCGCTCTGGGTAGGAGCCGACCTAGGTAGGAAAAATCCCGCTTGCCTCGGCTGGGATTCGAACCCGGGTCTCCCGGTCCATCATCCGAAGTGCTAACCACTACACTACGGGGGCCGGTCCTAGTACATTTGTATTCTTTGACCAGTGTAGGCAAACATAAAACACAGTTAAACACAAACTAGTGACTGCAAATTTGGAAACAGAGCAAAACATGGCGGGCTCGTTAGTTAGGGATGCGCGAACATATATGGATTTTACCTAGGCTTACTTAGGTCCCTGGCTCCAAGTGGAGCATAGGTCATCGACAACCCTTCGCCATCGCACTCTGTTCTGGGCTATACTTGCCACTCCAGTCCAGTTGGTTATATAGCTCTGCCTCAGTGTCCCGCCTCCAGCTGTTGATCATGTAATTTTCTGGTGCTTGCTGGACAGAATAGAATGCGAGACAAAGAACATCATGCTAACTTTAGGATTGTCCCAAACATAAGCTAAACTACACAATAGACGTCTCTACATGTCCTCAAAAACTGGAGTGCTGTACGACAGTTAACAAGTTTAGATTGAAGTGACGTATTTGTACATGTCGGTTACTGGTTGATAAATGGCCCCTTTCAGTCGTTCTAACCGACAAGTGAAAACCCAGAGAGTTTTTCTGGTGTTGTGACATTTTTAATTTGGAAAAACGCGGTGCCATGGCGTGAACCCGGCTGAATCAGGGTGCTATGATTTGGGAGCAGCCAGAGCACCGGAAAACGCGCACCCATTTTGATTCATCACTGTGTTCTTCTTTCGTGCTCTCTGTGGACAAAGGCGAGGCAGGTAACGAGGATCGCGCTTGCAGTTGACATAATAATAATAATAATTATAGTAAAAAATGGTATTTGTAGGGCGCATTTCTTTAAATATAACTCAATACGCCAATCACTCACCGACACTCACGCACATTTTACAAAGAGAGACAGACATACACTGGCGAAACTGACTAGTTGCTGACACAGGAAATTACTGAAAGGCTTTACCAAAGAGGAACGTTTTAGGATTGCTCTTAAAAACAGACAGTGTGGGCGCATCTCACAGATTTGCAGGCAAAGAATTCTAAAAGGTTGGTGCGACAAAACTGAAAGAGCGCTGGCCAAAAGATTTCAAGAAAACAGGCGTTGCAGCTTTAGGTTCATGACAGGACACGCAGCGTTCAAAGTTACCCGCGTGCACCCTGCTCCCTAGCCTTCACTTGACACTTGCCTCGGTGCCTCTTTTGTGAGCGGCTGAATTTCACAGAACTGGATCAATAAGACCATTTTCTCGGGAACGGCCTGATGAGAGTTGCCGATCAATGTGTTTGTTGCTATGTTTCCAAGGAAGTGCGTGTTAAAGCTTGACACTGTGATGTTGCTGAGTGCAGCGTGCATGTTTTACTGCAGACGGACTTTGTTTCGCACGCAGACGGGGGGGCTGGTAATTACAGAGAAAGCAAGCGAGTCGAAGTACGTATGTATATATGTATGTTTTTGCCTGTCCTGGACTGAGCTCCTTTCTGAATTTTCAGAATTTTAAAAAGTTATGAGGAAGTTCATTCATTTATTTTTGAAAATTTATTTTGATTTTTGTTGGTTTGTAGGGGGTGTGGGGTCGTCGTGGTTGTCGTTAACGCTACAGATTTTGTTTCGTGAGCTACGCTGACATGTGTGTTTAGGATGACGGAAGTGCGAAAGAGTATTACATCACACTGTCGGGTCTATGTGCCGCACACATCAACGCACTCACTCACTCATTAAACTTACACTATCTCTCGAAAGAAACAACTGAAACTGAAAATCAGAGTGTTCACTTATTCCTGTGAAAGTTACATGCGGATCATATTGAATCCTTAGATAGATATAATCTAAACACAGATTCAGCAAAAAATAAAAAATAAAAAAATGAGCGTAATGATTAACACTTGTCTGGCAACAAAGCAAACACTATTAAAAACTAGACTACAAATAAAGAAAAATACGGGAAGAAATAGGCCAGAAAATACGGGACGGGACAGTACAACTGAAAGCAACTCTATACCATCGGACTGCACTACGCTTATCCTCTGCACTGACGTGAAGTCGGCTAGCCGAGACCTGCGCCGACACAAGTGATACCTATGAAGCAAAAAACAAGATTACTCGGCGACAAGGAAAGTGGACAGTTCTGAACAACTTTGTGGTCAATGTGGTATTTCACAGTGTGCACAGAAGCGGTGAGTTCGGTCGCATTCACCAGCACAGTACCTTTTCAGCCTGTTTCAGAGATTATTGTCTGCATGAGTTGTCTCCTTTGTCGCAACAAGCACGCATTTTTTGTTGCAGAGCACAAAGTTGCCACGAAAAATGCATGCATGCTGCGGTTTTGTGTGTGCACGGGGGACAACTCCAGTAGGCAATAATCTCTCATCAGGCTGAAAAGTGAAAATGTACTGTGCTTCGAGATTATTTGCTGCATGAGTAATCTCCCTGGCCGCAACAAGCACGCATTTTTCGCGGCGGAGCACAAAACTGCCACGAAAAATGATTGATTGCTGCGGGTCTATGTATGCACGGGGGACTACTCATGCAGGTAATAATCTCGAAACAGGCCGAGAATATACTGGTGCTGGTGAATGCGACAGTTTTCACCGCTTTTGTACACACTGTGAAATAACACGGGGACCTCAACGTTGTTCGCAACTGTCCACTTTCCTTGTCACCGAGTAGTTTGATTTTTTTTCAGTCTTAGGCAATACTAAGCTCAGCCCGGTTTCGGTTAGCCCGAGTTTGCGTTGTCGCGGGGGCCAAGTGTAGCGAGGACCCCGGAACGGGAATGAGGGTAAGCGTAGTGAAGGTTGAACTGAAACAAGCGGGGAGTGGACGATTCCGGAAATGATGTAAACCGGACGTGTGTTCACTCTGTGAATAGAATTCCTGACTCTGCCTAGTTACCGTCAGCACTGAATGAAACAGACAGTGCACACTTGGCCGCGTGTGTGCTGCGTGTTATTCAGAAAGCTGCGAAATCTCCCTCTCTGAATGGGAATGAGACAAAGGAACCTCACACTAAAGTCTCTTTAACTATTCTCATTCTCTATCTACATCAAGACTACATAACTGTGCTGACTAGTATTGTTGACTATCATGTCTCCTAGAACACGTCAAACAATAACAAACATCTTTTTCATCTTTACATCAACTGTACTCTAGCTAAAAGGGAATAAAAATTCAATGAGACACAGGCACTATTTATCTGAAGACTAGTCCCAACTCCGAATTCAGTGGTTTCAAACACTGTTCCAGGGGCGCCGGAAGATGTTGGGGGGGGGGGGGGCAGAATCTCAGAGGGGGGAAAGGCCAGAGCCAGTGAAAGGAAGGACGTTGCCCGGAGAAAGTGAAAAGCGAGGGGGGGGGGGGAGGGGGGGGGGAAGCGTCGTTCAGATGCTGCGCAGACAAAAACCTTTACGAACCAGGGAGCCACTGAAAGGAAGGACGTTGCTGGAAGAAAGTGAAAAGCGGGGGGGGGGGGGGGGGGATTATCAGACGACTTTCTGCCAAGTCGTTTTGATATTTCATGCAACGGCTAAACTGAGTTCTCTGTTGGGTGGGATGAGGGAGAGAGCAGGAAGAGGGGTAGGGGAAGGGAGGGGGGGGGGGGCAGGACCATGGCTTTGCCCCCCCTCTTGCCATAGTCACCTGATTTTCCAGGGGGGGGGGGGGCAAAAAGATACTCTGGCCCCCCCCTGCTTGGGTACAGGGGGGGCAGCTGCCCCCCCTGCCCCCCCCCCCCCCGGTTCCGGCGCCCCTGTGTTCACAAATAATCTTGTACAGAATCACAGTTTCTTCTCCGTGCACATAGTTCCAAATACACGGGGCGTCCAGTGAAAGGCCCAACACTGGTCGCAACATAGCAACGAAACAGCTACAGAGGCTGAGAGGCGGAGGATGAGGATGAGATAGGGGTGAGCGGTGGTCTAATAGGTAGCGCGTCTGAACGGCCGTCATCAATGTCATGGCGATGACGCGTGGGTTCGAGCCCAGGTCGAGCTTGTGATATGTGATACCGGTTTTTCCTGGCTGCCGGGCTGCTCAACGGGGGTTTCTCTCCGGGTTATCCGGCTTTCCTCCCCCCAGCAAAATTGTGAAAAATATAGGATAAGTATTGGGTGGCGCTGCACCGCGGCGACGCGCTTCCAACGGGGGAAGCAGCCCGAATTTCCCGAAAGGGATAATAAAGTACATAAAGTACATGTAGATGAGACGAGGATTGGAGGGGCGACACACGTCTCCTGGGAATCTTCGAAAGCGACTGAAGAAACCGTGGGAAACACTCTATCATAAGGTTTTATCGTTGGCATTAATGCAAGGGATCAGTCAGGCCGTCAGCACGTGTATGTGTGTGGAGACTGGGATTAACTGCCAATTGAACATTTGTACAGACGCAACTTCATCACAAGTTTTTGCAGCACCATCTACGAGAACACCGCGCGTCCAGGATCAGCATGGGGTGTGGGGCGAGTCACTCTTTCCACGCAAACTTAAACCTACGAAACGAGGGTAAGTTTAAAATTCCTTCCTGTGTGTGTGTGTGTGTGGGGGGGGGGGGGTTGCACTCAAGGTTTACAGGGAGGGTTATACAACGTTTTGGTTGTTTATTTACGTGTTTATTTAAAAACAAAAACAAACAAAAATCACACACGTTTTTATGAGCTCTTCGTCAATACCCTTATTGACAAAGTCATGGCGTTTCGTGGATCTAGCGTAAAAACTGATTGAACTACGGGTGTTTGAATGAAAGTGTGAGTGCAACTGCATCCACGACGTAAGGCGAAGGTTAAACTTAAACAGCTAGTCTTTGTCCTACGTCGATTACTATTTTTTAAAATTCTGTTTTCAGTGTTTTACAACATAGACACATATACACAGAAGTACATTGACTGTAGACAAACAAACAAGCGGACGGACTGAGATAAATGAGTAAGAACTGAACTCGATTATTTTTTTAAACTGCTGCTGCGCAGAACATGTTTTATTTTTATCTCCTCTTGGCATGAATTCGCAGACAAAAACCCAGCAAGGGAGAGGTTTGCCCCTCCTGCAGACACTCTGACAGCTGCACACAGGGGCCCTTTGACAGCGGGTACAGGTGAAGGTATGGTCCGTGGTGAGTTTTGAAAGGTCACGGTTATTCCGCCTTTCCGGTTCTCCTATTTGCTGAGGGACGTATGCAGTAGCCTGGATGACTGTCTGGCGCTCGATGCTCTCCTCGTCGTATTGTATACAAGAACACTTTCCCCAGCTACTGGTTTCACCCACAGACTGGGAGAAATACCAATGGCAAACAGTTAGGGCAGTTAAAAAAAACCCAACAACAAACAGCACAACACAAACACAACAAGATGGTCACCATCCCGATGTGCTGTTTCCTTTCAGTGACCTGCTGTTGTCATGGTCGTTCTTTTGTTATGCCATGTATCGCGGAGAAAGATAAACATACACACACATACATGTACATTCTCTCTCTCTCACACACACACACACACACACACACACACACACACACACACACACACACACACACACACACACACACACACACACACACACACACACGCACCCTATAGAAACAGCATAACAACCTTGTAAAAAGTGAATCTTTGATAGTGTCAAACGTGTGACTATTTTTTGCCTTTATCGTCTCATATTGCAGCCTTGGACGAACAGTTCAGCCCTGAGATGGCAAGACAGTCGGAAGCGTCTGTAACTGAAGTTTCTCGGGTTGCAGAGCTGTTTCAAAAGACCAGAACTATCGAGCCTTATGGACAAGACGGGAACTTTAGCAATGAATTTACTCAACATCTCACTGAGATAAAACAGGCCTTGTCCGCGGAAAACAGCACAGCTGTCTCAGAAGGGGAAACGAAGGATGTCGAAAAACATCTGGTAGAATCGGCCACTGTGCTTGGCAAAACTGTCGCCGATGACTTGCGCACATCAGCCTACATCGATGAGAACCCCGACTCCCTGGAAACAGTTGTCAATGGCCGTTTTGATGTCGTGAAGACGATGCTGGAGGTTCTGGTGGAGATGACGAGGCGTAGTGAAGGAGCGGCGGGAGTGTTGCTAGAAAACCTTGTTCCTGTGTTGCTGGAAAAACTTAGAAACGAATGGAAGGAAATTGACGCCACAGAAGACTCACAGGCAAGCATTTTCTGTGTAATGATGATGATGATGATGATGATGATAATAATAACTGCTGAGCATTGCATAGGCGCTTTACCCAATTTCTTGATTTGTCTCAAAGTGCCGCAAATTAACAATATTTCACTCTGGCCACTTTCTGTTTTGTGGCGTACTGTATTCACTGATTAATCTGCAAGCAGGGAGCCGGGGTGGCCGAATGGTAGAGCGTTGGGCTCTCAATGCTCTGGTCGCGAGTTCGTATCCCTGGCTGGGGCCAAGTATTTGTGCTGCCTTTTTTTTATCGTTGTCCCGCCTTTGATATCACCCGTATGTGGTGAAAAAGGACGTTAAACCCCCAAACACCCACCCTAATCTGCAAGCGTTTGAATCCAGGTAAAAGGATGTTCGATGTGAGCTTTGACAGCAGTTATGCTTCAAAACTATTCCAGTTCCGTCACCAGGATACGAAAGAATGTGTCCTCATGTTGCAAAGTCTTCTTCTCCTGTACAACATATCCATGCACGAGGCACATGTACCCCTTCTAGAAAAATTGGGAGTCCATGACCTGATGACGTCATATCTGAACTCCGTTCACCCAAGCCACAGGTATTACGTTTCCTCTATACTACTACTAAGACTAATTTTACTACTACTACTGCTACTACTGCTATGCCCTCCCTCCCGCAGGCATCGTTGCCCCGTCTTTGATATCACCCATATGTGGTGAAAAAGGACGTTAAACTCCCAAACGCCCACCCACCCACCCACCCCACCCTCCCTCCCGCAGGAGCTCAGGCCGCCTTACAATCAACACGCACTCACTCACCCAGAAACACACGCAACATGCCTCCACACATACATTTATCTACAAACACATCATGTGCAGCACCATTCACGGCCTTCCCTGCCACGGCTTGCACACACACACACACACACACACACACACACACACACACACACACACACACACACACACACGCACACGCACACACGCACGAGCCCAACAAGCTGATGGTATGGCAACAGGTATTGGTTGAGGGCAGTGAAGAGGGAAGGGTGTACTTTTCTTAGTGTCAAAAGTTCATTGACTTCAGAAATCGCCATATCTGCGGGAGCTATAACAACTTGAGAAATGTCCTGATTGGCTGTAGTTAGCTATAATTCCCCAACCCGCTGTTGTTTACTGAGGGGTATTTTGATCCAAGACGCAAAGCAACCCTGATCTTTAGCGTCTTGGATCAAACGGTGAGAGGCCAGCTTCGAGAATAAAGGTATTGAGTTATTAACCAAGTTCTCATTACTTAACACGTTTTTTTCCCCTTAAATTCTCTGTAATTACCGTAAATGTGTGTTAGCTTTAATTCATGCAGAAAATGAAAATATTGATCACCACTTTTGTTTGTTGACGCTCACAGTGACTGTTGTTGCACATAATTTATTTACTTCTTACCTTACTCTACCTTGTCATTTGAATTTCTTGTTTGTTTATAGTGTTCCTCCATGCCCCAGAAGGGGCAAAAAAAAAAAAAAAAAAACCCAACCCAAACGAACAAACTTTGAATCTTTGAAAACGAATTCACATTATTTTTTTTTTTAATTCATGGACACCTTATCAATTATCCGATTTTAACAAATTAATGAATACATTTGACATTAACACATTAATACTTGTTGATGCTCCAAAGTATGCAGTATGCACGTTACCTTCTTCATGATTGGTTAATCAATTAGTTTCTGTGTGACATATTTATTACAGATTAGCCGCCATAGCGACGCTGGCGTGCATGAAAGCAGACACAGGCGAAGCCAGGGTGAAGGACAACATTCTGTTCCTGCTGAAACTACTGGAGAAGTCGCTGAAACGTGGGAAGGGTATAGAAGGATGGCCGAACATCAGGCTGTTGGAAGGTACAGTACTTTGCAGCGACATTCTTGAAATTCAGTACTACTACTACTACTACTACTAAATTTCATTTATATAGCGCACTTCTCAGACACAGTGACTCATTGCGCTAACACACGTCACTCATACACATTCATACCATACAGACCAACACGTCAAACAATACATAGAGACACATCAGTTGAAGGCCTGTTGAAATAAGTGGGTTTTCAGTGCAGATCTAAAGGCTGATAAAGATGGTTGTTGTCTCAGCCCCATAGGCAGAGAGTTCCAGACTGTAGGGGAGGCGAACCGGAAACATCGTTCACCATAAGTTTACAGGTTTATCTTAGGGATTTTGAGTAGCTTGTCATTAGATGAGCGGAGGGTACGGGACAGAATGTAGGTGCAGAGTGAAGCAGACAAATAAGGTGGGAGTGTACTAATACCTACCGCTCTTTCTCGGGTCGTGAGTTCGAATCCCGACTGTACTGGCCTTTTCCTGCTTGCCCCGCTTTTGATGTCACCCTAAGTAGCGGAAAACTCCCAAACATCCACCCACCCTCCTGATCTTTCTATGGAACTTTCAACTTCACACGTTCTGTACCGCGCACACGAGTACCCCACGTTCTTGACTCTTTTTCGGTTTTGGCTGTGTTTGCGAAAATCAGGCAAGTTTAACGGTTCCTTCCCGTCTCTGACTGTGCAGCAAACACGAGTGTAATCACAGTGCAACACTCCCACTAAGCCAAATTCAAATCCATGCGGATACAACCCCCGCTTGGGGTGGTCATTCTGTCCGACTCCCAAGTCCTCACTCCAAGCCCTAGAGAGAGGGGGCACGAGGAACAGGAGTGATCCTCTTCCTGGCCCATCAGATCATCACGAAGGGAACCGCCCTAGCCCTCATGTGGCTACCCTCCCACAGCGGGATCAGGGGAAATGAGCTGGCCGATCGCGCGGCCCGGGGCACCACCGGCGATGGCATGGAAGCAAAACTACCCCAGACACTAAGTGAAGTGAAAAGTAAGATACAAAGAGCGGCCCACACTCTCAGAGAGAGGAAACTCCGTGCATTGTGTGAAGAAAATGGCTGGGTCCACCTCCCGGGTGGCCAAAACCACGTGCCACTATTCCCGCGCAGGCACTCTGCAATCATCTGCAGAATACGCACACTGTGCTGCGCACACACATGGAGTAACGACCTCTGCCAGTGTGGGCAGCCCCCAGACGTCCGCCACATTGTAAACGGATGTGATGGCCTGCCCGCCAACCTCCAGCCGGTCTGGGACCTGAGAGACAGATACTCACTGAAGACGGTAGACTTCCTCAGGCCACACCAAGCCCTAGGTGATAGGCCAGTGAGAACCCTGGCCGACGCGATCGTCAGATCAGATCTGACAAAATGGTTCTGATATCGAAGAGCGAGGGGACACCCCAGCGATGATCTAAAGGCAAAAGTACGGATGACAGAACAGACTGAGGCACTGAAAAACAAACCCAGACCAGGCATCTGAAAGCCAAGCAGAGATCCTCTGACGTTGCCCAAAGCTAAGCAAATCAGCCCACACTCACCCCAAAGACACTCGCCCAGCCAAGCAGCCAAAGACACATGCCAGGAACAATTTGTCCTTAAGGGCCAAAAGCCATAGGACGTAAAGTAAGCTAATGATGATGATGATGATGATGCGGATACAAATCAATTACGATTTTTAAAAAAATATTGAGGCCAGTGGTGCACAACCTCAAATTTACTTGATAGGAATTGAGTTAAGTATGTTAGTAATATTTTCAAACCTATACAGCGTCTCATATTCTCGAAAATCAATATGTTGGCGAAGTCATTGTCTTGAAACAGTAAAGCAGACATGTTTCTGTGAGCCATAATTTGCGTTTGAATGACCTGAATATCAGAAAAAGCACGCGCTTGTTTCTATGTGTCAAAGAGTTTTAGAGAAAATATTGAGCGGTGTAAGAGCGGTGTCTAAATGTGTTTTGTTTAGGTTGTAAAGGAATCCGCAAGACAATAGATCGTTATTGATTTGTACTGAACAAGTGCACTGTTGCGTTCTTTGCGTCTCTTGTTTCCAGTTGCCCGCATGTTGGGTCAGATCGAAAGGTTCAGACGCCCGCTTGTTGAAAAAGGAATCCTGAAAATTCTACTAAAGGGTCTTCAGTCAAAAGAGACGGATGTGAGAAAAGGTGTGCACACGTGTGTGTGTGTGTGTGTGTGTGTGTGTGTGTGTGTGTGTGTGTGTGTGTGTGTGTGTGTGTGTTTTTGTGGTTGTTTTTTGGTGTATTTTTTTTTGAGAGGGAGGGGGGGGGGGTCGTTACTCAGTAGCCGATATTAGGTATGTTTAGCAGGACTCTGTGTGTGTGTGTGTGTGTGTGTGTGTGTGTGTGTGTGTGTGTGTGTGTGTGTGTGTGTGTGTGTGTGTGTGTGTGTGTGTGTGCGTGCGTGCATGGGAGAGAGAGAGAGAGGGGGGGGGGGAGGTAATGACAACCATTTTTCTGCGGACGTTTCTTTTGTAAACATTATCTGTCTACGAGCTCTTTGCTTTCAAATATTGTCCACTAGTTTAGTAAAAGAAGTGAAACGTGTTTCTTATTTAAACCGGATGTATTTACACCTAGTTTTACTGTCTTCCTTTTTATTTTTCTCTGGCGCAGAAGGGCCTTGATTAGCCGCGAAATAGTCTTTCTTGCTTGCGCGGCGTTAAGCCCTAAATAACTAACCCACCCTAGTTTAGACCTCAACATGCCAGATAAACACAAAAGCTGGCACAGAGTCATCAGAAGGGCACACAATGACGCGACTAAGACAAGGACGCAGCGAGCGGCCTGTCAGTACGGTTACGGTTTAGAAGGAGAATTTGAATGTTCGGCCGGTCGCGCAGACGGTAATAATAATAATAATGAGTATTGTGTAGGCGTTTTACCCAATTTCGTGAATCGGCTCACAGCGCCGCAAAATGAACCCAACATGCACGCTCACGTGAATCACACACATTCTCTCAGACACTAGACATAAACACATTACAATCACGTGGTGCGAAGGGTCAGCTCAGCTATTTAAGTTTCGGAAGTTAGAATTGCATTTATTCTTCAAATTTGGTGGGTTGAACGTTTCCAGAGCAGAGGGGGAGGAAGCCGGAGTACCCGGAGAGAACTCCTGACGATCGGCCCACATGAACGGTGCCACATGCGAGAAGGAAAAATTCTTTGCCCCGAGTGGGACTCGAACCCCTGACCTCTCGCATTGGCGAGAAGTCTCTTAACCGCTAGACCACCGACCGCCCCGAGACGGCGTTGTGTCGCAATGGGAACTCTACTTATCATGATGATAAAGTGTTTCGAGCGTTGTACTTTGTGAAGAGTAGTGAGCATGAGAACAGCGCGTTTCACTCTTAACAGCCCATGCAAACATCGCAATTTTACTTGACATCTTCAGATCACTAGGAACCACTATAACGCAATTTGTAGCGGGCTCAGGCCTAGTGGGGAAGGCCCACGCCTTCCGTAATAGTGGCTTGAGGTGGCTCCTACTGGTGTGCAGTGGCTTCATCTTATTAACAAGTCTTATCATGTAGGGGGTGGTCTAGTTCAGGTTCTTATAGAGTTAATTGACCTGTTTTGTTATTGGTCTGACATGCAGACTGCTTGGAGATCATCTGGCTGCTGAGCTTCAAACGCGAAAACAAACCGGACATCGTGAATCAAAGCTCGCTCATAAAGAACGTTGACAAGCTTCGCAAGGACACTTCCACAGACGTTCAGGATTGGGCCAGAAGGATCCTCTTCAATTTGAAGGGCCTGCTTCAAAAGAGACAGCGATACAAGAAAATTAGTAAGTTGAGATGAGAATAACGTGCCTTGCCAAGTCATTAGAATAGACGACTCCACTCAGCAAGCTCCGAGGGCAAAGCCCCGCCTATTTATCTGCCGTGTATTTGCAAAACAGTACGCCCGTGACGTCATTGTATGGGGAAAAAGGTAACAACCCCCAAAACCCGACTATTTCCATTTTTCTGCAAGAAAACAGTACTGTGACATTTCCCGGCAGAAAATCAGATTTCTTTGCCATTTTTCTGCAGGATAAAAACCCTGCTTTGAAGTAGAAAACTAGTAGGAGTGTCGTTTTTACTATCAAAGCCATTTTTGGCTCACTTGTGTAACAAAGTGAGTCTATGTTATAACCCTCCGTCGTCTGTGTGTGTGTGTGTGTGTGTGTGTGTGTGTGTGTGTGTGTGTGTGTGTGTGTGTGTGTGTGTGTGTGTGTGTGTGTGTGTGTGTCTGTGGGTCTGTGTGTCCGCAGTAAACCTTAACATTGGCCTTTTCTCAGAATTTACAAAAAGTAGAGACACCAAAATTGGCCTACTGATAGACAGCCATAGGACCTTTCAAAACATCTCATAGTTATTGACCTTGACCCAAGGTCAAGGTCACTAAAGCTATCTGTTTGGAAATTTTACATTGGCATTTTCTCAGAATCTAGAAAAGCCGGAGACATCAAACTTTGCATGATGATGGACATTGACAACACCTTAACTGACATACCTGTATTCAGTGACTTTGAGTCAAGGTCAAGGCCATCCAAGCTGTTTTGTGGAAAACCTCCCAAAACCTTAACATTGGCCTTTTCTCAGAAACAATGAACAGCAGAGGCACCAAACTTGGCAAGCTGATAGACAGCCGTAAGACCTTTCTTCTTCTTCTTCTTCTTCTGCGTTCCCTGTTCTGGACTCCGCCTCAGATGATTAGGTTTGTGGTCTTTATAAAGACCTTTCAAAACATGACCCATGGTCAAGGTCACTAAAGCTGTCTGTTTGGTAATTTCACATTGGCATTTTCTCAGAATCTAGAAAAGCCAGAGACATCAAACTTTGCATGATTATACACATTGACAACACCCTTACTGTCATACCTGTATTCAGTGACTTTGAGTCAAGGTCAAGGCCATGCAAGCAGTTTTGCAGAAAACCTTCCAAAACCTTAACATTGGCATTTTCTCAGAAACAATAAACAGCAGAGGCACCAAACTTGGCAAGCTGATAGACAGCTGTAAGACCTTTCAAAACATACCATAATGGTTGACCTTGACCCAAGGTCAAGGCCACTAAAGCTGTCTGTTTGGAAATTTACATTGGCATTTTCGCAGAATCTAGAAAAGCCGGAGACATCAAACTTTGCATGATGATAAACATTGACAACACATTCACTGACATACCTGTATTCAGTGACTTTGAGTCAAGGTCAAGGCCTTACAAGCAGTTTTGCGGAAAACCTTCCAAAACCTTAACCTTGGCATTCTCTCAGAAACAATAAACAGCTGAAGCACCAAACCTGGCTTGCTGATAAACAGCAGTAAGACCTTTCAAGAAATACGCTTTTGAAAGACCTTGACTGAAGGTCAAGGTCATCAAAGCTGTCTCATTGGAAATCTAAAATTGCCATTTTCTCGGAATGTAGGGGTACCAGAGGAATCAATCTTTGCATGATGATAGACATTGACAAAACCTGTACCGGCATACTTGTATTCAATTTCCTTGAGTCAAGGTCAAGGCCATTCAACATGTTTTGCGGAGACTTTACGTTAGCATTTTCTTGGAAACAACAAACAACAGAGGCACCAAACAAGGCACAATGATAGAAAGCAACGAGACCTATGCAGACATACCCATTTGACTGACCTTGACCTTGAGTCAAGGTCATGAATACTGTCTGTTGTGAAATTTTACATTACCATTTGTACAGAAGCTACAAAAACTAGAGCTATCAAACTTGGCATTATGATAGTCACTGATAAGCTCTTCACTTACAGATGTCATTTGAATGACCTTGACCCAAGGTCAAGGTCATAGAAGCTGTCCTGGAAAAACTGTTATATTGCAATTTGCCGTTTTCTTAGGAACTATGAACACAAGCGACACCTTACTTCATGATAGCTAGTGATAAGAGCTTTACAAACATACTCTTTTGAATGACCTTGACCCATCTCACAAGTGAGCCAAGGAGGCTTTGCTCCTCTAGTTTTCTGTTGAAAGTATCATTTTTTTCTGCAGAAAAAACTGTTATTCCTGAAGAAACGATGATCGTCAATTTCTTTTAGCAGAAAAGTCGCTATTTTGTCTGCTTTTGCCAACCATAAATATTTGTGACCCCCCCACCACGGAATGTGGTGGTCTTCTTGTGCTATTTGTTCATGTTACAAGACGACTCATTTCATGGTGGAGGGTCACATTTTCTCATTGTAAATCGCTGTGTCATCGGACACCTTCAAACCATCACGTTACACCCCGTGTATAACAGCAAAACACAGCACAGTAGGTGCGTGAATCTACTAGTGTTATACATAACTAGTGTTACGTTTAGTGTTATTGAAAGATTGCCGCTGTAGTAGTAACGTTTGGAGCGTACTGAAGGACAGGCGCGGTAGCAGTTCTCGTTATTATGACTCATTTTTTTATGACGTGTGAACCACTTCGTGTCACAGTGGAAGACGTCACCCCAACCAAGGCGACACAACCGCATGTGATGTTGTCGTACCAGCATGCCTACCAGAAAACAGTGGTGAAAATTTATAACTTGCTCAAGGAAAGAGAGGTTTGAAAACGTTTCGCCTTTTGGAAAATTGATGGTATTAAGCCTGCTCTTAACTGGACACAGCGCATCACAGTCGTTGCGCTCGGTGTATCTACTAACTACAAAACTGAACACAGCTGTGCTCGGTGACAAACCGATTGAAGATGCACTGTCCGCCATGTTTACACGTCGAGTGATGTAGTACAGCCAATCAGAATCTGTTGTGGAAACCACAGTCACAGTTGTGGCTATTTGAAATCCATGTTGCTGTGATGACGCCACAGCGGCGGAAACCCCCCCAAATCACAACTGTGTCACAACTGTGGACAGCACTGTGGCGCTCGGCAGTGCCCAGTTAAGAGCCGGCTTTAGGACTTTGGGAATATTTATCAAACACATAGAAGCTTTCGCAGCTGTAGTGGTTGTGTTTCTGTCAACTATTCACATCAAGAGCCCGCCCACCTCCTGCCCGCTACGTGATAAGACTGGTTAAAAAGAACGAGCCACTGTACTCCAGTAGGAGCCACTTCAAGCCACCATTACGCAAGGCGTGGGCCTTCCCCGCTAGGCACGAGACCGCTGTAGATTGCATAATAGTGGCTTGAAGTGGCTTCTAGTGATGTGAAGATTTTGCATGTATTTGAGTGAAGCCCAGACAAAGCACTGGCAACATTACAGGTTCGTTCAAGAATCAGATTGGTTTAACTCCCCCAACCCCGCGCAGATAACTGAGGACACTCAGCAAGATGAAGTAAACTGTTACTCACGATGACATCAGAGAACGACTGATAGGTGATTAGCCTGCTACGGTTGAACCACTAAAGTAAAGACGGGGCGGTCGGTGGTCTAGTGGGTAAGAGACCTGTCACCATTGCGAGAGGTCAGGGGTTCGAGTCCCACTCTGGGCAAAGAATTTTTCCTTCTCGTTCATTCGGGCCGATCATCGGGGGTCCTCTCCGGGTACTCCGGCTTCCTCCCCCTCTGCTTTGGAAATGTTCAGCCCACAAAATTTGAAAAAATAAAATGCAATTCTAAATTCCGAAATTTAAATAGCAGAGCTGACCCTTCGCACCACGTGATTGTAATGTGTTTATGTCCAGTGTGTGAGAGAATGCGTGTGATTCACGTGAGCGTGCTTGTTGGGTTCAGTTCGCGGCGCTTTGAGCCGATTGAAATTGGATAAAGCGCCTATACAATAATCATTATTATTATTATTATTAATTTTATTATTATTATTATAAAAAAACAAGTAAACGGACTCAGAAACTGGCAATAATGGGTTCTGTCGTGAATATGTGGGGGTGTATTGTTGTGGGTTTTTTTCCCTATTTCAGGCCGGACTGAAACTGTGGCTTGATGTTCATGACATGCCGTCAGGATCTCTGTTAGAATCTATGGCGGAGGCTGTAGAAGGGGCGTCCGTTGTGGTCATATGTTTGGGGGAAGAATACAAACAGAGTCGAAACTGTAAATTAGGTGAGTGCCTTGTGGTGTGATTGCTTCCACCCCGCCACCCCCGATCCCCCCCCCCCACACCAACACCCCCTCCCCTCCCCAATTTCGGACAGTGGACCCTTCCACTATTATGGGAGTTTTCGAACTTTCACCATGACCCTATGACCTTGACCTTTGAGGGAGGTCATGCAATATCATATGTTTGGAAAGCCCTTGTCATCAGCTACCATGGGTAGCCCGGGTAGAGCGTTGGACTTCTAATGCTCGGATCGTGAGTTCGTATCCCGGCTTGGGCCAAATATTTGTGCTGGCGTTTCCATCTTTGCCCCGTCTTTGATATCACCCATACGTGATGGAAAAGGACGTTAAACCCCCCAAACACCCACCCCACCCAACCAACTACCATCATGCTGACTTTGGTGGTTCTACCCTGAGATCCTGAGAAAAAGCCAGTGTCAAATATTGTCACAAACAGACGTCAAACAACAGACGACAGACAGACGGCGTGCGACGGAGGGCTATTACATATAATAGACTCACTTTGTTATAAACTTGAATCTAAGCATGGTAATTTTGGAATCGGCAAGTCTAGTCTGTTTGTCATTTTGGAATGGGCACGTTCAAGTCTGGTCTGTTTGCAGAAGCTGAATATGCTCATGTTCTGGGGAAGCCTCTTATTCCACTGCTGATGAAGAAAGGCTACAAACCTGACGGATGGCTCGGGATGCTCACAAGGCCACTGAAATATTGTGACTTCAGCCACAACGACAGATTCGACAGTGGGTTTGAAGAGCTGAATAAACAGTTACATGACAAAATACAGCCCGGGCATAGGCGACGTCCCAATCAGCCGGGAACTGTGGAAGGGGAGACAAATTTAACTGTAAGTACGCACACTGTAGGTTAGTCCACTTCATCTGACTCAGGACGCCTGAGTCAGATTCCTACATTCACAAAGCATGGAGCATGGTGGGGCGGCGGGGATGTTGACTGTGTGTCGGTGGGGTGGCAACTTTGGTTGAAATCAAAGCTGTGACAACTATAACATCCAACCGTGAGACTGCAACCGTTAGAAATCCCGAACGAAGTCGTTGTACGTTTTCTGTGACGCCCGACAGGCCCGCAAAGACTGAAATTGTAGTTGTGGGAAATCCGAGACAACGAAAGGGGACGGTACTGTTTACTGATGGCGGTTGGTGTAAATTTCCACCGTAAGATCGTAAATCAACGCTTGAAGCACTCATCTGCCCCGGCGCGCGCACACAACTTTTCGACAGTACGATGTATTCCTCTTCAGGTTCTTCATTTCAGTTTTGCTTTCAGTTTGTTGCTCCCCGCTGAACGAACTTGGTGCGCCAAGGACAGAAGATTCCAACCGTGTTTTCCCACTAGTGTGCTACAAACTCTAGTCTATAGGGTTCGTAGTATACGAACTAACTGTTGATTTGAAAGGCTTCATAACTGTGAGAACTACATGCATAATAGGACACATGTCCAGGCTAACCACGACAGTATGGGACATAATAGGACACATGTCCAGGCTAACCACGACAGTGTGGGACATAATAGGACACATGTCCAGGCTAACCACGACAGTGTGGGACATAATAGGACACATGTCCAGGCTAACCACGACAGTGTGGGACATAATAGGACACATGTCCAGGCTAACCACGACAGTGTGGGACATAATAGGACACATGCCCAGGCTAACCACGACAGTGTGGGACATAATAGGACACATGTCCAGGCTAACCACGACAGTGTGGGACATAATAGGACACATGTCCAGGCTAACCACGACAGTGTGGGACATAATAGGACACATGTCCAGGCTAACCACGACAGTGTGGGACATAATAGGACACATGTCCAGGCTAACCACGACAGTATGGGACATAATAGGACACATGTCCAGGCTAACCACGACAGTGTGGGACATAATAGGACACATGTCCAGGCTAACCACGACAGTATGGGACATTTGTCCTGATTATCGCCCTCTGTGGCGCAGAATTGATAAAACGTATAATTATGTATGTCTGCTTTGGGGAAAAAAAGGAAATCTAAAACAATCGGACATGGTATTACAGCCTACGGATCTTTTTGGTGAAGGAATCAGTGATATTGTTCACTTTGCAGGAGACTGTGAACCAGTTTCCTGATCACCAAAAGACTCCTGAATCTGACAACACTGGCCAAGAGACCGAACAGTCAAATGTAAGGACAATGTATTTTAAATATACACCACAACAACAACAACAACAGCAACCACCACCTGGAAGGAATTGGTTTGCTTTGAGTTATGCTGCAATTTGACAATGAAATATCGAAAAGGAGCCCACAAGGAGCCCAGATCAGTCTTCGGACTAAACCGGAAAATCACGTGCTCACGGGCCTCATAGAATAGAGTGGAATGAAATGTTTTCAATCAAGGGTTGTTTTTTTTTTCCTTTTTTAGAGGAGCCGGGATAGTCCAGCGGTAGAGGGTTGGGGTTCAATGCTGAGGTCGTGAGTTCGATTCCCCGGCTGGGGCCAAATATTTGTGCTGGCCTTTTCCTCGTTGCCCCGTCTTTGATATCACCCACACGTGGTGAAAAAGGACCACCCACCCTCTTTCCCTTTCAGACAATATTGAATTGTGTTTGCAGGCTGACAGTGAGAGGAGGGAGGCTGAGAGAGAGACTGCCAACAAGCCGCAGGAAGAGGTCAGATCAGCTCCGGTGGCCCTGGTAACGAGGGAAAACGAAGTGAGTACAAGGAAGATTGTTGCTGTCTTCGTTATTGTCGTTATCGTTGTTATTGTTATTGATGATGATGATGATGATGATGATGATAGACGCAGTCAACTTTCCACAGAAAGCTAGACGAAATTCATTCATCATCAGACAGAGAGCATGACATGGGACTAAGAAAGAAAGAAAGAAAGAGACAGTCTCAGTAGAAGAAGATCTGTTTCATGTGCAGGAAGCCGACAAACAGACCCCTGAGCGCCACCAGGCCCAAGAACAGGACAACACTGTCAGCGTGACTGAGTCTCCAAATGTGAGGGCGAAGTAAAGATTATGATTATCGGAGAGGTGAACAGGGCGTACCCCTAGACAAAAGAGAATGAATTCAATTCGAAAATAAAAAAGGTTTAATAATAATAATAATAATAGCATTAATATAAGCGCTTTATTCTAAAATTTTGGCTCAAAGCGCCGCGAGCTTAACCCAACACGCACGCCCACGTGTGTATCACACGCATTCTCTCGTTGTAAGCGAGATTTTAACCAAGGTGTCGCATGAATGTTTTACACAGGTTGACCATCAGAAGAGAGATCGTAGCAGCAAGCAAGTCCACACAGAGGACATTCCACACCAGAAAGTCATGGATTCAGCCTCCGTAAGACGAGAGAGAGAGAGAGAGAGAGAGGGGGGGGGGGGGGGGGGGGGGGGGGGGCGGGGGGGGGGAGAGACAGAGAGACAGACAGACAGACGATTATGACAATACTGATGACAATGATGGTGATGATAGTAACAACTCTGCCTACGACGAGGAGTGTGTGTGTGTGTGTGTGTGTGTGTGTGTGTGTGTGTGTGTGTGTGTGTGTGTGTGTGTGTGTGTGTGTGTGTGTGTGTGTGTGTGTGTGTGTGTGTGTGCACGTAAGCAACAAAGGCCGATTCGCAGACGAAGAATTATCATGGCAACGACAGTCATAAAGAGTGTGACGATAATATCGATATTGTAACGACACCAACCTTGACATTTCCACGTCAGTGTTGGTCGATGTGTGCACAGGCAGCCCACACGCAGGACCACGATGATGATGATGATGATGACGACAATGAAGACGATGATAAAGAAAACGCTGATGAAGAGCCGGATGACGACGTGGAAAAGGGAGAACCGGCTCCACCAGCTGCTGTAAGCGATGAAAGGAATTTTATCACGACAGTAACCATTTTTGTTTTTTTTTTAGGGTGGATGGGTGGGTGTTCGGGAGTTTAACGTCCTTTTCCACCACGTATGGGTGATATCAAAGACGGGGCAACGAGAAAAAGGCCAGCACAGATATTCGACCCCCAGCCGGGATTCGAACTCACAACCCGAGCATTGAAAGCCAACACTCTACCAGGTTGTTTTTGAGAATAACTCTGTAGATGAGACTGACAGTAGTGTTGAACCGCAGAATGTCTAGTTGTAACATCTTCTATCAACGTTTTGCTTGGTCGTCTTGAACTCGGGCTTTCCCAGCGGGAAAATACGGGAAAAGAAAACCCGGCAAAATAGCGTGACTAGGAAAACCTTTGCCGATAATACTTTCCTTAAAAAAGTATGTTATTTCAAAATGTTACCTACATGTTTGCCATCCTACTCAATCCCTTCCTCGTCCCGGGGAGACGGGATAGCCGAATGGTCGAGCGTTGTACTCTCTGTGCTCAAGTCCTTAGTTCGAGAGGCCAAGTATTTGTGCTGGTCTTTTTCTCGTTGCCCCGTCTTTGATGTCACCGTACATGGTGGAAAAGGACGTTAAACTCCCACAAATCTACCCACCTACCCACCCTTCCCCGTCCCACCCACACCACCTCTTCCTCCCCCGCTAGTAATAATAATGACACTACTGCTGCAACGAGTAATAGTAAAAATACTCTACTGATGATAACGATGATGACGACGATGATGATGATGATGACGACGACGACGATGACGATGTCGGCATCTTGCAAACGGCGTATAGCTGGAATAATTATGACATGTAAGACGTATTTACGAGGACATGAACGATGTGCTCCAACCATTAGCGAAATTCAGCTTACTGTTCGACGTGGTGTTGCTGTAGATGTAGGCCTATCAATTGTTTCTGATTCTTCAGGCAAAATCTGGGCAGAACTCAGTCGGATCACGTGAATCTTTTTCGTCTTGCCAAGAATCACCTTTACGCCGACCTTCACCCCGATCTTCACCCCGACCTTCACCCCGATCTTCACCCCGACCTTCACCCCGACCTTCACCCCGATCTTCACCCCGACCCGTTTCTGGTTGCCGCCGTGCAGCTGAGGAGGAAGAGGGGCATAGCTCAGGGGCGCACAACCCAGAGTCTCTCGTCCAAACCCAGACGCTGATCTCCCTTTTGCAGGAGAATCTTGAGCAGCGAGAGTTGGCAGAGGCACACAGCATTCCACAAGGACTTCGGACGCTGTTGGTTTCATTGATGTAGCTTTACTGTTTGCATTGAAGGCCCATTTTCCAGCTAGGAAAAGTTCTTGCCGTTGTAATTCCCGTTCGCATGGCCAGCAGACGGTAGTTAAGGTCTTGGAGATCTACGTATCAGTAAGATGGACTATTTAGATCTTACAAAAGCTCAAGTATTGCTGAACAAGTTGCCTTCTGCGAGGCCTACAATTGCAATAAGCTTAGAATTGACCCCAGTAATAAATGACGATTGCCAATGTCTCAGTATCTTTGTATCGTTCTTTACTGTCACGTTTTCATGTCATACTTGGGGTCTGGTTTACCCATGGTTGGTATGGTTTTCTCCCCCCCCCACCATCCCCCCCCCCACCATCCCCCCCCCCAACCTCCACCATCACTTCCCATGCGCATGGGCAAAAGACACATAAATTGAAGTGAAACATCTTCAGTCTTGTCTCTACCTCCAGGCCTGTACGATCCAGCAGCCTGGACGAGGAGAAGATTCGAACCTGGGGCCCTGACGACGTAGGTGACTGGTTGCACAGATCCAACTTGAGAATGTGAGTGACAAAACATTTTCGTCGGATGCACGTGCATATTCTATCGTAAAGTCAATACTGCCGTCCGTGCGGCGTCAGTGTTGCAGGCAAGGCTCCTGAATCATGTATGAGGAAATTGTGCAAGATGCAACGGTGGAGCCATTTTGATTGCATCCCTGAAGTGTTGTGAAGTAAGGGAAAGAACAGCCGACCAACCTGTGGTGTGTCATTGGTTATCATTACACAGCGGACTGTGCTCGTCAGTCAATGCCGCGACTGAACACACTGAGTTTGACAAACCACTGAGTTATGAAGTTTGCGAGAAGTTTTAGAAACGCCAAAAGATTTGTGTGCAGTTTAGTTACCACGAAGATGTGTAACCACCACGCTGCTTAATCCCCCCGATTCGTTTTTTGCGTTTTCTTCTTATTCAAATGTCATATGTTTTTTCTCAGTCAGCCAGGACGTGGTGGAAAAGGACGTTAAGCTCCCAAACACCCACCTACCCTCAGTCAGACATTACGTTACGCATCATGTCTTATAATTAACAACTGTCTTTGAGCTACGTTCTTGGCATTTCTCGCTACATTCAACGCCTGCATTGTTTCTTACTTTTACTATCTTTCGCCGCACAGCAAGTCCGGCCGCGGTCCCCGACAGAGGGTTGCCATGGTGAAGTGCAGTCTACACATGTACCACTGTCCGTCTTGCTG
>JACVVK020000023.1:2795000-2810000 GCA_018292915.2 Batillaria attramentaria
ATCTATAAGTATCTTCCTGATTTCATGGAGAAAAAAAAACCACCACCACCACGAAGACAAAACAACAACAAAAAACCTTTGAATTTTGTTGCTGTTTGTTTAGTTTACATCAAGCAAGATGCTGCACAGTCCTTAATTGTCTCCATTATCTGTCATCTGTGTGTGTGTGTGTGTGTGTGTGTGTGTGTGTGTGTGTGTGTGTGTGTGTGTGCGCGTGCAAAATAGTCTCAGCCACATGAAAGCTAAAACCATGAAAAATAAAAACAAAAACAAAACAACAAAGTAACGCCAGCTGTGTGATTCACTCCCTTTTTGAAGGCTTTGTCAGTTGCAGCTCCTCTCAGTTCATTTTAGTCACCTAAACCCCTCCCCTCTTTCCAAACTCTTTTTTTTTCCTTTTTTTTTGGGGGGGGGGGGGGGAGGGTGCTGGACTCTTGATCCATGATCATGAACAGTTCCCACTAAAGCATGAACTTCTCCGCTGCAGAATCGAATCCCAATTTCAGTTTATCCATTCCGTATTTTGCACTGCACAGAAACTATAGTGTAGCATTTGGCCTGAGCGAACTTTAAATGTGTGCTTGTACCCAGTCCCAGATGATATGAGCCATCTCCTCTCCAGCATCCAGAACGAATGCGTGCGAGAAGTCCATCTGACACAGGCGAATATCTGCATCAGGAAATCGCGCCTGCATCTCGTGACAATACTCCTGCGGGCACCACTTGTCCACCGCCCCGTAATAGAAGCTGATTTTGTCCATGTGCTGTTTCAGCAGGTCTAACTGAAGGCCGCTCACGAACGCCATCTCCTGTTTAGCGAGAAAGGTGGAGTAGTTTACACATGCTGGGTTGAACAGGTTCAGAGATGCTTTTACCGCGCAGTCTGGCACAGGGTCGTCACGGAAGTGATAGCGAACCAGCTTTAGGTGAACCGCTTGACTGAGGTAGGAAAGAAGTTTGACAGTGCCTACAAGAATCCATCGTAAATAGTTCAAGGCCGGTGTAAAAACTCGGCCGTTTGGTGAGTTGGCCATTCTCTCGATGGTCGGGAACAGCATGAAGCAGCGTACGATGTTGAATTGTGGGATACGAGGGAGGAGGTTAAGGATCATGTAACAGCCGATGGAGTGACCGATCAGGATGAGTCTTACATCAGCTGGGACGTGTTGCTTGATGAAATTAACTTTGTGTGTGATCTGGCCTTCCAGTGTATACGCCTCATCTGGCTGCTGAACTGCACACAGAACATTACTTATAGTTTCACAGAGGCATGTTACAAAAACCTGTCACTGATTTCTGTATCTCTCTCTCTCCCTCACACACACACACACACACAGAGAATATCTTGATGCCCTTTACAAATGTCTGCTGGGCCCGCATGTAAAAGCTGAGGTTAGGGATTTTAGCCCAAGGTTAGAGTCTAACCTCGAACTAAACTAGCTCTAGGGCTAAATTTTCTGTTGTTTTTTTTTTGTTTAACCAGGAAGCGCGTTTTTAACATAATTCTGTTTTGGGGTTTCTTTTGTCCTAGTCTAGGTTAGGCCCGTAGCCGTGGGTTAAATTAACCTCGAGTTCTACATGCGGGCCCTGGTTGGTTGGTTGGTTGGTTGGTTGGTTGGTTGGAGGGGGTTTTACCCATACCCGTACCATTTCAGTTGGCGAGCTGGTTGGCTGGTTAACTGACTGGAAATATGGGGTTTAACCCATGTACATATGTGTATATAATTTCTGTGTACTCACTCCCTAGTTAGATCAGCTGGATGGCTAGCTGGTTGGTGGGATGACGGTAGGGGGTTTAACTCATATCCAAACTTTGGGCGGGTCAGTAGGTTGGTTGGTTGATTGGTTTTTTGGTTGCAGGTAGGGGGTTTAACTTGTACCCAAACTTTAGGTAGGCCAATTGGTTGGTTGGTTAGTACATTGGTTGACTGGTAGGTTGTTTGCATGCTTACCAATCTCAGTCCATCCCAAGGAGTTGACATTTGGGCCAGTCACATGACCAGCATGGCCGACGCACCACACGGGGATCTGTCGATTGCTCTTCTCCCACAGCGTTTGCATGAACTGCTCGTAGTATTCCGGTATTCCTGGGTTGCCTTACAAAAAAGATCACAGGTCAACACAAACCTGATTTTCTTTTAATCAATGAAAAACTCAATAGTGTGAACACAAACCTGATGCTGAATTTAACAGAAAAACCACAAACACATTTTTCTGCACCATTTGTAACACTGTAATACAGTTTGGGAGGTGATGGCATGTCACATACCACGTCGTGATTGACATGGTATGCAATGTAGATCTCTCATAAGGAGAGATTACTGACTATAATTACTTACTTACTTAGGCCCTTGGCTCCACGTGGAGCATAGGCCATCGACAACCCTTCGCCATCGCACTCTGTTCTGGGCTAGTCTTGCCACTCCAGTCCAGTTGGTACCCTGCTTACATAGCTCTGCCTCAGTGTCCCGCCTCCAGCTGTTGCGAGGCCGGCCTCTCTTCCTTTTCCCCTGCGGGTTCCATGTCAGGGCTTGGCGTGTGGTGCTGGATGCTGGCTTCCTGAGGGTGTGTCCAATCCAGCCCCACTTCCTCCGCAGGATCTGCTTGGCCACTGGTTCCTGCCCCGCTCGCTCCCACAGCTCTTCATTCCGGATCTTCTCTGGCCATCGGATGTTGAAGATGCGCCTCAGACAGGTGTTGAGAAATGTCTGGATCTTCTGCTGCATCGTCTTCGTTGTCCTCCATGTTTCGCAACCGTAGAGCAGAACTGACTTCACGTTGGAGTTGAAGATGCGAAGTTTGGTTCTTATGCTGACAACTTTGGATGCCCAGACGTTCTTCAGCATGACCATTGCTGCCCTTGCCTTGCCGATTCTGGCTGTGACGTCTCGGTCTGTGCCTCCCTGTCCATCAACCACACTCCCCAGGTAGACAAAAGACTCCACCTCCCTGATGGGCTCTCCACCGACTGTGACTGGTGTGTTGGCAGTGGTGTTGATCTTCATCAGCTCGGTTTTCTTCCTGTTGATCTTGAGCCCTGTTCCGGCTGATGTGGCTTCCAGGCACGTAGTCTTGTCCTGCATCTGGCTGTGGCTGTGAGACAGGAGCGCCAGGTCGTCCGCGAAGTCGAGGTCATCCAGCTGCGTCCAGAGTGTCCACTGTATCCCGTTTTTCCTGCCTGCTGTAGTGGTCTTCATGATCCAGTCGATGACCAGGAGGAAGAGAAACGGGGACAACAGGCATCCCTGGCGGACTCCGGTCTTCACCTCGAAGCTTTCTGACAACTGGCCGGCATGGGCAATCCTGCAGCTCATGTCTTGGTAGGTGCACTGGATCAGGGAGATGATCTTCCCGGGAACTCCATAGTGCCTTAGCAGCTTCCACAGCGCCTCTCTGTCTACACTGTCGAAGGCCTTCTCATAGTCTATGAAGTTGATGTAGAGGGGGGAGTTCCACTCCAGTGACTGCTCCACAATGATGCGTAGGCTGGCAATCTGGTCAGCGCAGGACCTGTTCCTGCGAAAGCCTGCCTGCTGGTCTCGGAGCATGGGGTCGACTGCCTCTCTCATCCTCTCCAGTAGAATTCTGTTGAGAACCTTGCCTGGCACTGACAGGAGCATGATCCCTCGGTAGTTGCTGCAGTCCCTGAGGTCCCCTTTCTTTGGCAGCTTGATGACGATCCCTTCTTTCCACTGGGCTGGCACCTCTTCCTTCTCCCAGATCTTGCTGAACAGGCTGTGCAGCATGTTGACGGCTGTCTCTGTGTCTGCTTTAATGGCTTCTGCTGGTATCTCGTCCGGCCCTGCAGCTTTCCCATTTCTCAGTGTCATGATGGCTTTCCTGATCTCCGCCTTAGAGGGCTTGTCGCAGTTGATGGGTAGTTCTGTCTCAGCTGGTGGGATGTCTGGTGGTGTTTCAGGGATGGGGCGATTTAACAGCTCCCTGAAGTGTTCTGCCCATCGCTTCAGCTGTTCCTCAGTTGTTGTCAGTGGGTGCCCGTTCTTGTCCTTCACTGGTTTGTCTGTCTGCTGAAATTTGCCCGCGAGCTTCTTAGTCACCTGGTACAGGTCTTTTAGATTCCCTTGTCGGGCTGCTTCCTCTGCTTGACTGGCCAGGTTGTCGATGTAGTCCCTCTTGTCCTTCCTGGTGCTCCTCTTCACTTCTCTGTCAGCTGCTGTGTATTCCTCTTGTGCCTTTGCCTTAGCTCTTCTTGTTCGGCTCGTGTTCAGTGCAGTTTTCTTCTCTTTCCTAACTTCCAGCTTCTGGATGGTATCAGCAGAGATCCATTCCTTATGTTGGGTCTTTCTCTTGCCAAGGACCTCTTCGCATGTGTCGTGCCAGAGTTTCTTGCTGTGTTCCCACTGTGTCTCGATGTCCATTTCACTGTCTTCTATCAGGTCTTGCAGTGGCTGGAACCTGTTGGAAAGGCTGATCCGGAATGCTGCTTGTGTGTCTGTGTTCCTGAGAAGTCCAACGTTGTACCTGGTCCGTGTGCTGTTGGCGTTGGTGTGCCTCTTAAGCCGAAGTCTCAATGTTGTTGCAAGAAGGTGGTGGTCTGATGATACATCGGCACCCCTCATCACGCGCACATCCCGCCACGATCTCCTGAACTTCCGGCTGATGCAGATGTGATCAATCTGGTTCTCCGTGACATGGTCCGGCGATCTCCATGTGGCCTTGTGGATGCGCTTGTGTGGGAAGATGCTGCCTCCTATCACTAGCTGGTTCAGGGCACAAAAGTCTGCAAAGCGCTCGCCATTTTCGTTCATCTGTCCCAGTCCGTGTGTTCCCATGGTGTCCTCATAGCCTGTGTTGTCTGATCCAATCTTGGCGTTGAAGTCTCCCATCAGTATGGTCATGTCCTTGGCTCCTCCTCTATCTATCACTGTCTGCAGTTGTTGGTAGAAGTCATCTTTTTTCTCCTCTTCCGCATCATTGGTGGGAGCATAGCACTGGATGATGTTCAGCTTGATGTCTTTTTTCTTGGTGATGAATTTGGCTGTGATGATGCGGGAGTTGACAGGTTCCCAGCCGATGAGTGCCCGCTGTGCCTCCGGTGCCAGCATCAGGGCCACGCCCTCAGTGTGGGGGGCTCCATCCTCTGTGTGTCCAGAGTACAGCAATTGCTCTCCCGATGAAAATCTCAGCTGTCCTGTCTGTAGCCACCTTGTCTCACTCAGTCCCAGTACTCCTATCTTGTAGTTCTTCATCTCTCTTGCTACTTGTATGGTCCTTCCTACTTCATACATTGTCCTGATGTTCCATGTGGCTACTCTCGTTGTTGTCCTGGGTGTTAGAAGGGGGGTCGGCCTTGCAGCTTCCTTTCGGCTTTCACTGCAATGCGTCATAGGTCTCTGGGATGGAGACCCTTCCTCGCCCAGGTGAATGTCTCGGTTTGTTGCTGTCGATGCTTCAGTAACATAGTGTTTTTTACAGGTAGGGCTGTTAACCCTACGCAAACCCGTTTAGCCTCTTGGAGAGGTGGTCCACATTCGTCTGACCTCTACCCTTCGACCTGTCCAGCTTGGGTGACCCTGCCAGGAGCATGTGCTCCTGCTGGCATAGTTCTCTGGGTCATTGAGGTACACAAGCCACTACCCCACGACAAGGGTTGGACCATGTAGGGACTGACTATAATGCCTTTGACAAATACTTTGAAAGTTGCTTCATTGTGCAACCTATGAATTTCATCCTCTGTGGAAGTTACTACGTACACTGCTCTGTTGTAATGAAGTCATAACTTAGCTAATATTTGGACATGGTAGGCTTTCGGCATCATACACAAAATACAATATCATCAAAACCACACTTCAGTGACTATATTAACAGAACAAGTTTATGGTATGGTACATGCGTGACAATTACTTGGCGTACATTAATTATCTGTCTCCTTGCAATTCTCATGGTGCTGCAGGGCTGGAAGATGAAGTTTGTGACAGCCTGCTGCTGCTAAGCGCTACTTTATGTACAAACCTTCACCCTGCTATTTTCACTCTGGTGCATGCGACAGTATTTCTGTTTTCCACGCCACCTGCCACAGTATACTCTTCTCTGAAAGGTGAATGTGCTTTTTTTGGAGTGAACTTGATATTTGTGTGCATGTTTGTAAATGAAAATCATGGTTGACGAGTCTGCATGCACACCATTCTGACTCAATCTGGAAAAGAAAAATCCAAACCCAATTCCTGCCTATCAGTCTCAGCCCACTGCATTTCCCACAGACACGTACTGTACGTCTTATGAAAGTGTTCATCATGTTTACCTTACCTGGAATGACCAAGAAGAGATGCCTGACTGATTCTCCTCGCGACTGTAGAGCAGGAAGTGAGCCTGCCCGGAGAACATGGGTTTCCACGCCACCTACGTCAATGTACTCTGATTTAACTGGTTGTCTGTCATCCATTCTCTGTAAAACAGGAGGGAAAAGCTGAAAGATTTTTATCTAAACTTTACAGGCAATACCGCAAGCTTTCTCAGAAAAAAATGCATAACTTGAAAAATGTTTCTACCACACACAAAAGAAGAAGGAAAAAAAAAAAAGAAAGAAACAAGATTGTGTGTGTGTGTGTGTGTGTGTGTGTGTTTTCAACAGGAATAAGACTAACTGAATTCTTAAGAAGGCATGACGTTGCTTGGCCGGAAACTAACAATGATAATACTGTCTGTATCGTAACAAACTTGTGCAGATGTTTCCAACCCGACTCCCCCCCCCCCCCACATCACTGACTACACACACATGCACACCGTGCACACACACACACACACAGAATCTATTGCTCGCCTGTAGAACGTAGCTGAACATGGAATGATCACTGTGAAGTCTGAGCTCGGGGCCACGCCTCCGTACAGAGCAGACCGAGATTGGGTAAGTTTTCACACCCAATAAACGAAATCTCCAGCAACACTGAACACGCATAGATAACGGTCACGAACGCCTGCTGTCCAGAGAGGCGATACGCTTCGCTGAAGATGCTGTTACCATGGCTTTGTCAAGTCCCCGCCTCTCACGTGCAAAGATGCTTCGGTAGTTACTCCCCTTCGAACCGGTGTCAGTTGTTTTTTTTTTTTACCCCCCGTAAAGCGTTCCCGGTGTCCGTGCGGTGTACAGCGGCAGTGAATCGACAAATATAAATGCATCCGGCTACCAACTTCACTTGCTCTTGTATTATTGACTTGCAGTTACTTGTTGCGTAACACACACACACACACACACACACACACACACACACATGCAGAGAATGAAGCTTTGCTAACTGATATCAATAGTGAATTCAGAAGCATTGAAGAATTTGTGTGGTTTCGCCTCACTCTGAGTTTGGTGTGTGTGTGCACAAGCACATATGGCGTACCTCATCCCACCCCCCACCCCCCCCCACCCCCCACTCCTCTAAGTATGTCAAAAATCCATCAGTCTTCACAAATAGTTACACACTGGAGAAAAGTCACTTTAAAATTGAATTTTATTTATTTATTTATTTATTTATTTTTTACTGTAGCTTAATTGTTGTCAAAAGCAGCTGAAACAATTATAAATATACAAGCCTTGAAAATCTGGGCAAATATGACGTATATACAAGTATAATTCGTAACCATACTTATTGAGCAAAATTACACTTATACTCAGGACAAAAAAAACCCAAAACATTCATGTTTCTTACCAAAAAGATCACAGCCATTTTTTATTCTTGCATGTTTTTCATAGAATAGAAGTTGAATTCTCAAAACAGTAGGAGATGCAATTGTTGGAATATTTTGTTCAAAAACAACAAAAAAAAACAAACTTTCTCAACAACAACAACCAGCCAAACAAACACAGCCAAACAGGTGTAATTAATCCACGTGATTGTCACCAAAAATACAACAGAGTTATACATTCATGTAAATAAAAAACAACAAGACTGAAATCAACAACAATTAACAAAAACAACAACACCCCCGAAAACAACAAAAAAACAACCAACAACAACAACAAAAACACAAACAACAACAACAACAACAAAACCTCCAAACAACAACAAAAAAACAAAAACAAGAAAAAAACACAAAACCCCCAAACAAATTCCCCCCCCCCCAAAAAAAAAAAAAACCCCAAAAAAACAAAAAAACAACAACAACAAAAAACAACAACAAAAAAAAACCACACACACAAAAAAAAACAACACAGAACAACAACAAAACATAAGAAACAAAGCAACCCCCTCCCCCCCCCCCCCCCACACACACCCTCGATCCCACCCCTTGGGAAAAAACAACAACAAAAAACAACAAAAAAGCAAAAACAAAACAATTAAAACAACCAAAAAAAACCAAAATGATGACAACAAAAAACAAATAAAAACAACTATCGAAGTACACATGTATATATATCACAATATTTTCAAACAATGTGAAAGAAACTAAAAACATCAAAACAAACCTATATTCATGTAATTCATTACTATAAATATGAACACTCCAAATGAATTTTCTTTTTAAAAGAGTAATTTTAACTTGAACGTGTACACAGAAATGTGTTCTGCCTGGCAGTCATATACATATAATTAAAAAAAAAGATAACCACAACATACATTGAACAATGTATGATGATAATAATAATCTTAATGATGACAGCATTTCCAGTGTATCACAGTCATTTGGTGTGGAGATCATGTAGGGATCCATAATAACAAAATATCAGCTGGACCAAGAAAGAATTTCTCCCTCACACCCACCTAACCTCCAAGCCCCACTTGGCAAGTCCAGCTCCCCAGCCCTTCACCCCCCCGCCCCCCCCACACACACACACCCCAACCCTTTCCCAAGCATACAAACACATACACACACAACTCACAAAAAACTGGACGTTTGAGAACATGAGCTGCAGAGGGTTGTCTCCCTTTCATATTCAGCTGTCTCCGCAATAGGGTTATTTCTTTTAAGCTCAACATCCTTTTCAACCACAAATCAATTCTTGGAGTGACTGTGGTGCAGGTCTGAGGAGACATTGGCAAGATGACTTTGTGAGCGGTGGTCTAGTAGATAGTGTGTCGGGTTTAGCCTCTGCACTACTGAAAGGTCGTCACCAATGTCATGGCGATGAAGTGTGGGTTCGAGCCCAGGTCGAGCTTGTGATATGTGATACCGGTTTTTCCTGGCTACCGGGCTGCTCATTGGGGGTTTCTCTCCAGGTTATCCGGTTTTCCTCCCCCAGCAAAATTGTTAAAAAAAAAAAAAAATTGAAAAAAGATAGGTATTGGGTGGCGCTGCACCGTGGCGCTGCACTTCCCCCAGGGGAAACAGCCCGAATTTCCCGAAAGGGATAATAAAGTAGTAAAAAACAACAAAACAAGTTATCAATGTGCTCAGAGATGGCAGTCCAATGATGCTGTAAAAAAGTCTCTAATGTTGTTTGCCAGACAGAAGGAGGTTTAATTTGACTCTCATGACTGTTTTTGTGATTTTGTGGCTTCCACCAGCCCAGAAATACGACATTCTTTGAGCATATGGTCCCTTTCTGAACAGACTTGGACTCGACTAATCTTCTAAGCCTAGTGTCCAATCAGCACCTTGCAGCTGGTCCTCAGTTTGCAAGCCACTGATGTCGTCTGCTGAGTATACAGTACACTTCTACAGCAACAACATACGTGTCAGGCACAGTCACAATGGTTTCAGAGGCTGTATTGTAACCCACCTGATTCTGATGCACAGTTTAAAGGGACAGTCCACTCAGATTTCATCCAAAAAATGTCCAAAAGTGTTTTTAAACGTGTCCCAGCCAACACACGACCGCTACAATGGCGTAGCTATATGTCGAAGCCATCCAGGATGCTCGCTTTGGTTCTTGGCGCGGTAGGGCAGATGTACAACCATAACAGTGGCGCAATCACAACAGGTCTACTAGCAACATTTTGGGAAATTCGGCAAAATAAACAGAGTGGACGGGACCTTTAACTGCATTCGATGAAAGGTTTTCCACACGATGTTGTATGTCTGACATACATATTGAGACTTTAAAAGGTCTGGAAGGACGGTTATCACAGACAGAGATGTCCTGGTGCTGCCTCGGGCCCCATCATACTTGCGGCAGATCGTTGAGAGCGTCCGTGAAACAGATGAGTCCTGGTAATGTAATGATCTGAAGCTTCCTTTCCAGGGTGTTGTAGAAAAATTCTGGTGCCTGAGACACAGGTGAAACAAAGACACAGTCAATGCTGTGGTGTAAGGAACAAATTTGGCGAGTGTGCTAGTTTTAGTGATTTTTGTTTGTCATGAAAAAGCATGATTTTCGTGATTTTTGTATTTGTAGGACAAGGTGCATGGCAGGGGGTTGCAACAGAGGGCAAACTGCCAGTGAAGCTGGGACTTTTTGCACAGATGGCAAGCAGAGGTGATGTAAGCGGATTTGAGTGGAGTGGCTTTCTGGCATCAACAGAAAGTAGACTTGCATTAGACTCCTCTTGTTTCAAAATGCTCAGGAGTGATTTGGAGGCAGTGACCTGGTTCATACGGTAGCAAAGGATGTTAGCAGCTGCAAGAGCTGGTTTCCTACCCCTCTTTGTAGGAGTTTGATAAAGAATCAGTGATATCTCACCTCGCTGCGTAAATTGTAGAGGAAAATAATTTCCCTTCCTGTCAGCTTCTCCAGCTCTGTCCTGCACAAATATCACCAAACAACATCATTCTAGACATATTTACTTAACTTTTGTCTGCTAAAAGGGACTAAGTACTAATTAATCTGAAGGCCCTTTTCACCCATTCGTTTAACGCTCCTGCCCTGTCCGAGAATTATCTTGAGCAGGTCCTATCTTGTGTTAATCAGACGGGTCCTTGCTGTCGGCCTGATTGCAATGATCTCTCTTCGTACTGTTTACTCCTCAACATGTCACACATATGTTTACCCAACATGCACCAACAATTACAAAATTAGCTACACATCATCTTGCTGGTCGTGTGTGTGTGTGTGTGTGTGTGTGTGTGTGTGTGCCGGGGGCAGCGGAGACCGTGTATGCTGCTGCACATTATGTGTTGTCGTTAAATGTATGTGTGAAGGAATGTTGCGTGAGTGTTTCCGTTTCAGTGTGAGTGAGTGCGTGTTGACTGTAAGGCGCCCTGAGCTCCTGCGGGAGGGAGGGCGTCCCTTAAATACCCATTATTATTATTATTATTATTTACAGAAAGTGGTGTGTAAGATCAGAAACCTTCATTTTCTGTATTTATCTGCATATTGGTTTATGCATTTACTGATTCACCTTATACGTACAGTATGATAATTAACAAAAATCTAGTCGTACCCGTCCAATTTATGTTTCTTCAGCCAGTCATGGACGTCACTGCGAGTCCAGGCCGTTATTATCTCCAGTCTGCCTGGCGACAACGCTTGTGGTGCTGGCCGATGTGGTGGGGAGGCAGATACCATTGCTACACTTGTCTGAACACACACACACACACACACACACACACACACACACACACACACACACACTCCAGTGAAATCCAGATTCTTACCATATTTTGCAATTGCTTCGTGTCTTGCGTGTTTTAAACCATGTACTAAACCCAGACATAGCTTAGAATCACTACACAGAAATGAAAGTATAGATTCATGAAGAATAAACTCCAGATTCATTTTGATAGACACATAAATAAACAACTTAAACAAAAAAAAACTTACTAAATTAAGTAATTATAAATTAACAATTTCAACCCCTCCCCCCCCCACCCCCCCCCCCCCCAAAAAAAAACAACCAACAACAAAGAAATAAAGAAGAAACAACAAAAATCCAATGAAACAACAACAACAACAACAACATTAAAAAACACCTAAAAACAAAAAATCAATAAACAAATGATAAAAAAAAGAAACAAACAAATGAACAAATGACCAAATGAAACAAACAAACAATGAAAAAAATAAATGAACAAAACAAACAAGAAATCATTCAGTCTTACAGTTACAGGTTGCGCCTCCACTGCTTTACGAGGCCTCTCCGCAGACGGTCCGTCCACACTATCTGAACTGGTCAGCATCCCGGCGGATTCTCGCACGGCCTTGATAAGCTGCATGATGCGAGACTCAAAACTGTACTTGCCGCTGAAGTCGTAATACAGTTTGGCGCCCAGAATCATACCTAGCCATCCGTCCGGTCTATACCCTTGCTGCATTATCAGGGGAATAATTTTCTTTCTCTGTTGGAAGGCGTACTCCGCTTCTGTTAAAGAAAAGAAGAAAAAAAAACCCAAAAAACAAATCAGGACATTGTCTGCTCAGTGATATATATATATCACACTTCAACACACCACAAAGTTAGTTAAACACATATATCCCATGATCATATATGCTTCACAGAATAGAACAATCTCCTGTCAGGAAAGGATGGGTGCTGTGTGTTTGTTGGGAGTTTTTATTGTTTTTTTGTTTGTTTGTTTGTTTATTGTTGTTGTTGTTGGTTGTTTTTGTTTTGTTTTTGTTTGTTTGTTTGTTTTTGGGGGGTGGGGGGTTGGTGGGGAGGGGAGAGTGGGGTTGGGGGGCTCTCACATGTGCAACCCATGGTCTACTGTCACCAAAGGACGGGTGTGTGTGTGTGTGTGTGTGTGTGTGTGTGTGTGTGTGTGTGTGTGTGTGTGTGTGTGTTTTAATTCAGTACAGTTGTATAACCAGTTAGTTACATGTGTGTGTATATGTGCGGAAAAAAAAAAACAATTGTCATTTGTTTGTAAGAGTTATGCCCCATTTGAATTATAACTCGACTAGTATCTGTGCAGTTTGGTGCGCGTTTTGGCATGGTTTGAAGTGCTTTAGAGGAGGCCAAACTTTTTGGGGAGAAGGTACATTTTTAGCCAAAGGAAGAAATTAATCTACCAAAAAGTGGAAGATATTAAGCTTTGCGTGCATGTGTGTGTGTGTGTGTGTGTGTGTGTGTGTGTGTGTGTGTGTGTGTGTGTGTGTGTGTGTTTGAGTGCATGTGTGTACGGCACTAGCTAGGTGCATATCTCACCAGCACGACAGTTGGGACTATCCTTGTACTTCTGAGACATACACATCAGCACGACAAACGCTTCCTCGATGGCCTCCGCCATTGCCTGCAGCGTTGATCCGCCCATGTTGTCAATATCCATCCACACCCTGAACCCCTGAATCAGTTAAAACATATCAACATTGATAACAATGACAGCAGCTGTGTGCCAACAGAGCATCCGTTAAATCTACTGCCCAGGGCAGTTAGGGGTGAGAGGCAATGACAGAGCAAACACCCTCACTGGCCGGGCAAGCATTACGGATGGCCTGCGGTAGATCAGAAGTTGTTAGGGGTCTGAGACACATGCTGCACAAGCAAAACCTCAGTCAATATACCATCAAGGAGAGAGGCAGTGGCGGACGGTAGGACCTGAAAGGGAATGACAGGGTCCATGTAAAACAAACCAACATCAGAACAGTTTCAAAGACGACAATAGAGAGATTACTGAGAGACTGGGTTGAGCGCGTATGGGTTTTCCGAGCTCAGAGATACCATCTCAAACTGATTAGAACTGAACTGCACTGCATGTTAAAGTTGGAGAGGTTGTACTGCATATCCCCAATTCAGACATGGAACCAGTGAAAATGGCCGTGAGTGTTTGACTTTTGCATAACAGGGCAAATCAATATCAGTCTTCCTTACAGCTTTCAAAAACTGAGGGTCACTCTGACCATCTCTGTCAAATTCAGATGGTCATTTTGTAAAATCAGTGAAGTACAGCCTCAAAATCTCTGCGACAGATTCTGAAATCTCTGCGTAAATGATGAAGACACTGGATATACATACCTTAGCTTGAAGCTCGTCACGAATCTGCTTGACTGTCTCTTGATCTGCCCATTGGTAGGAAAGCATTACATGACCTGCTGGCATGCCTGGCACTGTCGAAGATTTTCCTGCTATCACCTCGGATGTCTTGTCCGTGTGCACCTTGTTTTGAAACTTCTCGCCTGTACCATTCCAAAACAGAGACAGGATTCCATCATATTCTCCTAAAAGGATTTTTATTTTGGTGTGTGAAAACCTAAAAATAATATCTCAATGAGTGTGTGTGTGTGTGTGTGTGTGTGTGTGTGTGTGTGTGTGTGTGTGTGTGTGTGTGTGTGGAGGATGTACAAGAAAAGAATAACAATAAGAAATACAATACTTAGATAGCAACAGATATATCAAAGATATCATTTGCTCTTTATACAAGCTATATGTGACCACACATCGTCTCCTCATCCTCAAACACACAGAATTATACATACACATGTACACAGTGTCACACTTTCACAAATACTTATGATTATAAAAAATGCTTAATAGCTAATAAAAATTGCAGTTTTAACACCCCTCCCCCCCACCCATCAACACACACACACACACACACACACACACACACACACACACACACACACACACACACACACACTCCCCCCAAAAAGCTAGGTACCTCTGCACACCATATAGATGTATCATTCTTAGCAAATGACATTAACATGCAAAGATCCCTGTCCCCAGACAGCAAAACCCCAAACAAACTAACCAACACATCTGTATTTTTCTGTTTTCACAAGCTCATCGCGCAGCTGCCAGAGAATGCCTTGTGCAGAATGTCGGCAGACCTTCGGCAGAGAGTGATCCTCAAACGCCAGAACGACCTCCTCCATCAGCTGTTCACTCGCCAACATCTCGTCCGCGTTCCTCTTGTCAAAACTCATCACCCACAAACACTGCATGCATTCTGGAAGTATTCCAGCAGAGTTATGGTGTCACAATATGTGTACTAGACTGATCGAAACTCACTCAGGGGACAATGAAGAAGACAAAATTTATTTTCAAGATTTTCTGCTGAAGAGCCTTTCTAAGGGAGCAAACCAACACATGGCAGTGCTAGATTTCTTGGGGGAGGGGGGGGGGGGGGGGGGTCGTCAACATTAAGGTTTGTTTTCTGCCCTGCATAAATTGGAAGCTACCTAATAACAAAGTACAACAAAATACTTGTAAAATAACAATATACACTCTC